>JBBPTD010000321.1:0-32139 GCA_038093895.1 Boletus aff. mottiae | reverse complement strand
TAGCTTAGATCACCTCGATCAACACCTTGAATCCTTTCTTCTGTCTTAAGCTCCTTCTGGCACTCGACCAGTCGCTTTGAACCTCTGAATCCTTGAACCTTTGAAACCCTCATGTTCCTTTGTGGAACGTCTTCCTTGGACTTCGTGCTACCATTAAGTGCACGCTATCTCTTTGAACCTCTGAACCTTAGTCTTTCGAGGCTACACTCGTCCCCACCTGGGCCAAGCGTAACAGCAAGCCTTGGACCTTGTTCTCAGTCATGATGTTCTACCCAGCTGAGACCAGATGGTGTCATATCACAGCCAACTTTGCATCCATATCATTGACATTCTAATCAATTGCTGTAAACACTTTGAGAACTACAAGAAGAACCCGATTCTCCTTCATCCTGAGTGCTGAAAAATGCCGACAGGTTATCAGACCAAACAGTACCCCCTCCGCACTTCAACTATCGATGAGAGCTCAGTTTCTGGCAACATTGGAGTCATTAACGATGTCTACATCAATCAGTTGAAGATGACTCACAAACAACTGGCTGATCAAGCAATCCCAAGCATCAACAATCAGGCTACGAATGCCTGCATACGTGGGGCAAAGGCTCTTCGAATGAAGGACATCAATCCGTTTACTTGACTTCAAACTCTCCAACTTGGTTTTGGCCTATTCCACCTCTGCATGAACCTGATCTGGGCACTTTTACACATCCATCGGGGTTCAATCCATCAGGTCAGGAGTCTTTCGTACTTCTTTGCTCTTCTCGACCGCACACGACTTGGGTGCGAACATCCCAACTACCATATGTTATTGGCTATGCTGCTTCAAATCTTGCAAGGTATCGTCCTCAATGCATGGAAGGTCGAATGTGGGCATGCTTCCCTTGCTGCATTTGCTTCATCGAATCCGTCCCCAGAAGACCTACTCCAGATTGCTGATTGAATCATTGTTAACCATGCCACAACTGCAGCCCATGGACCGACATCAAAACTGGCCCCGAAAAAGACAGCAGACAACTCGGATTCTATTTTGGACACTGATGACGCGCACTACAATTTCCTTCTCTTAACACATGTCCTCTTATATGTCCTCAAACTTGTTCATGCAACATCCAATGGAGACTTCGGTTGGATAGAAGATATCCTTGGCAACCTTGCCATGATCTTCCATGGTGCGGGATCAAATAATTACTCGTCTGAGATTCTCCATTTCCTTTATAACCTCAAAAGATTGTGGACACCAGAGTTCGTGTGAGTTTATTTTATTGGTGTGAGCTCTGAGTCACTCCAAGTCACTCCAAGTCACATTGAGCACATACCAGAGACATCATGCATGACAATATGCTTGTCAACTTGACCGGCCTCGAAGGCCACTGCATGCCTATTGACCTGAATATAGAACACCTTATCAGATTTCTGAAGGTAAGACTCAGTCGAGCAAGCACTGGTAGTACTAAGTCATCATCCATTGTGTTCTGGTAGTGTTTCTTTGCTGCAAAAGGGGTATATGCCATCTGGGATCATCTGGGAGACATATCTGTGGCAGTCAACCTTTTACAAAGTGTCCGCAAGCAGGTTGGCCATGCACTTGGTATCGCATATCAAGGGATCGGCCATACCACACCCAAGGCCTCATCAGCCATCAATAAAGTGGCATACAAAGTTAGTGATCTCGAGCTTCATACTTTCAAGCCAAATAGGCCCAAAAGTGATGTTGTCAAGTCCATGGTGGACACCCTGGCTGTCGGCACACAGAAACTGAAGTCTTCGACATTGGCAACATTCAATAGGAAGGTTCAGGCAATGATGGCAGGTGAATCGTTCGAGGGTGAGGAGGATGAGATTCCACAAGCTTCATTCGACCTCTCAAATTCTGAATCTGAGTCAACAATGATGTTTACATAGTGGCAAAAGTCTCAGGTGTCTGTACAGGAGTAAACATATACATGATTTTTGGTGTTGTTATACCACCCTTGACTCTTTTCACAACTGGGTGTGTTTCACTCAATGAGATGGATGGCAGATGTTGAGCCTTGCCTTGGCGCTGTCGATCCTGGTCAAATTGCTGGATGATTGCGAAAATCTCAGTCCCATAGTTGCCTTCCCATGCTTCAGATTCCTGGAGGAGTGTTGTGAGATCTGATGGCGACATGATTACTGTTGGATGGGTCTTGGTGAGGAGTTTGAGACCATTGTTGTCAATCAGTCGCTTGATTGGCCAGACACCTCAGTAAGGATCATTGTCATGCATTCATTTTCACCATGCCTTAAGTATGTTGAGTAGCTGTTGGCGCTCTGCTGCCACACGGAATTGATTTCACTTGCATTTTGCTGTTGTTCCAGGTGCTGGAACCTGAGAGTTGCCTGTATATGGCTCACCATGAATGAACGTCTGAAGCTTGAAGTCATTGTGACCATGACAGTCACAACACCACAATGCTATATAGGATAATGCTATGGAAATTATTATCAGTGTGAGATGGCTGCACAATTAGTTGTTATGACTGTTACAACTGGTCCCACTGTAGCAGCGACGGCTGGTGGAACTGAGAAGTAGAACCTTAGCCAGCAGGTTGGCCACACGTTCGAGGGGGCAAAGGTAGAGGACAGGATTCCTCAAGGATGAAGAAACGTGTAGTCACGAGTGAAGGGGTTCATGGTTGCTGGCCTACTAGGTAGACAATGCAGAGGAGCAAGGATGTTGATACAAGGGGTATAGTGCGTCCACCATAAGGTAGACTAAGATAGGATACAAGGTACATAGACGAGGGCTTATATAGTGTGCGTGGCTGCACACGGACCAAGACAAGAAAGGAAACAAGGACAGGAACAAAGAGATACGAGGAAGTCCAAGGAGATCTAAGGAACCAAGATAGTGGTACAAGGTCCGAGAGAAGACGAGGACACAGGGATCAAAGAGAAGAGAAGACGAAGAACCAAAGTAATGGTACAAGGTCCGAGATAAGAGAACACAAGGCAAGGAAGACAAAGAGACAGGGATCAAAGAGAAGAGAAGACAAGGAAGATGAAGGAACCTGAGATATGGGTACAAGGTCCGAGACAAGAGAACACGGAGACAAGGCAAGAGTTCAAGGGAACAAAGAGGAAGATGATGTACAAGTCCATAGGGAGATCTATGGGGTGAAGACGAGAGCGAGGGCAAGAAGACAAGGAGACAAGGGGACAAGGGGACAAGGGTTCCAGAGATGGAGAGGTCTGAGGAGGTCTAAGGCAGAAGAAAAGAAAGGAATGACATCATGTGATGCCATGAGTTGTAACAATGACCTTCTAGTGACCGATTGTCTAGGTATTCTGCAAAGAACTTACGGAGACAGGTTTGAGATTAGGTGAATCGAAGGGATGCGTAGCTAGTGCGGTCCTGTTTTGAGGCATTCTTCTTCACCATCCCTGCATAGGGCCTGTCTGGATCACCAGCAGATTGCTGGTCCTCAGCTAACATCAATCCAAGTGCCCATGGTTCTACCATTGCAAGGTAGAGACCATGAAGACCTGGGTCCCGAACTGCACATCCTGCTTGCTGCACTGCTTTGGCCATGTTCTTACAAAGACCATATTGTATGACTATTAGAACACCTTGGATATCGAGGCCCTACAAGAAAAAGATTAACTTCCAATGTATCACAGAACATTACTTACCACTGATGTACCAGCAGTAGCATGCAGTATGTGGCAGGTACCATTGGGCGATGAGAAATCTTCGAATGTTTGCTGTAGATACTCTGCTGACATATCACTGTGGTAATATTTGATGATACCATGGTTCCGAATATTGAGCGGTAATCTTGCATTGAGGTAGGCAGCTGCATCAGTCGCATCTTGTTTACAATCGTGGAAGACAAGCATCTTCGGAATGACCATGGGGGGGTGAAATTCCTGCGGGAGCAAGAGATCAAAGTTGTGAAAGTTGTGAAGGCCACCAACCAATGGGATTGTAGCATATGTGATGTTTGGGCAGTTGGTCAAGAGCCTGATTTCAAGATAGTCCAATGAAATCATAAGTTGTTCCTTTATAGTGGAAAGGATATGTGGGGGCAACATTGCTGATAGCATCTGAAATGGGGTGCCTTTTGGGAGAAAGACATGCAACTTGCCTAACTTGCCATAGGCTGGTCAGAATGCATCTTCACCATGGTGTGGGAGGCCTGCCGTATGGACATTGTGGGCTTCGTCAATGTGGATGTGGCTGATCTCCTTGCTGAATGATTGATCTTGATGGATGAGACGTGCTAGTCGAGGGAGATGGCCATTGTATGTCCCAAGCTGTTCCGGTGAAACGATCAGATGTTGGTACTTCTGACACTCCAGAACCTGTGCATGGATGATAGTAACATTGATTGTGCATAGACTCACATTAGCACAGAGTCTGGAGTCTCACCTGAGTCATCTGCAGGCGCTTGAGTGGAGATATGGTGATTGAGATAGTTTCCAGTCGTAATAGCATGGGAATTAATAGCCTGAGACACAGTGTCTTTCTGCTCCCTGTGCCGGCAATGATCACTGTGTTGTGGTGCTGTAGTGTAGCAAGTGAAGCTTCAAGCTGAAAAATATGCGGAACGAGTCTTCCTTGAGTGAGGAACCAGATAATAAGACACGCTCAGAGGGCATCAATCTTCTCCATGTCAGGCAGGGTCATTAGATATCGTTCGGGGAGTCGATCTTGGATCAGATTACAAGCTGTTTGATCAAGGTAGTCGAGCGGAGCATGTCAAATATTGCAAATGATAGAATCCATGTCCATTTCTCTTTTGCTGAATACGTTCTCAACGATCGTGATGTGTACCAGATCGTTCGTGATGCATCGTTCTCAAATTGATAATTTAATGATTTCATTTATCGCATCAATATGTTTTCTTGGATTTTTCAAGGTGACAAACATCATTATTTCATTGGTTGAACGTCAGCTGATGGTGGAAAGCTGTGCCTCATGCCAAATTCAAGCCCAGATTTACCAGACCATCTATCGACGGTTTGCCTTGTGCATGCCTCTTTTAGACGGGCTGGTCACCAGACTACATGGATGTGTGTGTGTACATGAGGGCGAGGACACGACGAGGTTGTGCTGGATCGGGTGCATCCGAGTAGTGTCGTACAGCCACTAGATTACATAATCAGGGGCTTCAAACCTTTGTACACTTAATATCAAGTATTCTGCACAAGTTTGACACTATTCTGACACTTTAACAATGTAAAGACACCATTACTAGATAGTTTTATTCATTTTAACACTACAAATGTAGATGAAAAGAGAGTGGTAGCAAAAAAGCACGGCCGGCTAGCACAAATTTCGTGCAGCAGGGTTAAAGAAACGCGCGGGAATAAATGTGCAGATATTCAGCCATAATATTCAGCCATAGTCCTTGACCAGGTCCAGAATACTTTGCCACGTGGTTCACATTTGCCTTGTCTCACAAGTACTTATCACGCTAGGGTGTTGGTCCTGATGCATGAGGGAAAAGTCACCTTACCGGAGTCTCCGAGACTCCGAGTGAGCATTTGCTCGGGATTAAGGGTATGAATAGTAATTCGGAACGTACGACAAATACGGCTCTGGAGCACTGATAGAGTGGGAAACAAGTTGTTTCGCCCGGGCCACGGCCATTGCGCTAGCTAGGCTCTCACGAGGTCCGAGGACGACCTGGTCACCGAACCCTATGCAGCGTCAAGGGCCCAACAACGTTCACAACTTTCCCCGTATACCAGAAACGAACACAACGAACTACTCATGGTTACGTTGAGGATTGGCGCGAAAAGAAAACCGTCGAGTTGTTGTACGGTCGGGCTTGTCTCAATGATTTTGGACCATATCATCATGCCGAATGACGCTCTTGATCGCATCGTTGATTGTGTTCATTACCACAAGATTACGAGCGCACGGGAGCTGCTGCGAGAGACTGGGTGGTCAAAGTCGAAATGGTTTGCGGGTGAGGTTATTGCAATCATCAACAAGAGTGCAACGCCTCTGGGTACGCTGGATGCCACATCTGTGCACGAGTGACCAACGAGATGTGGTGCGCGTGATGGACAAGGGCCAGAATGGTATGTCTAGAATTTCGTGGATGACCAGTACCTGACCTTGCCATTGCTAGCACATCGTCGGATCTGCAAAAAGCATTCTTCACGTATGTAGGGACAGGCAACTGGATTCACTAGCATGAACTTTGGCCTTTCAGCATCATTTGTATCCTTATTAATCAATTCAGTAGCTTCCAAAGAAGCAATGGACGCCTGGTTTGTTAAATTTTCGAAAGCCTCGTCTGCTTCCGTGGCGCAGCGTAATCTATCATGTCCGAACGTGCAAGGAGAGAACAATAAGATTTCAAACAAGAAAAAGGACAAGTAGCAACAAACCAGTTCCGAGGGTGAGGTATGAGTACTGTATCAACGGGCGAGGTTAAAAGGGAAGAAGACTGCCTGCGCCGCGAAGGGCAATTTGTCCGCCAAAACGGAGCGTCTGCGTACCCCCTGGGAAGTATGCAAGGACGTAGGCCACCAGAGCAACAACCTGGGTCAGGATTCAGCATGACGGATAGAAAGAACCGAGTGCACGACGGACTTGTACAACGCCGGCCAACAGCGAGCCTAGCTGCGACTGTGCCTAAGAACAAGGACAAAAATGTCATGGCGTACGTGGGAGACGTGCAGGGACTGGTGCTTACCCCGAGCGCAAAATAGAGTGTGAGACCCAAGCTGGAGAAGTAGACGGCCGAGAAGGGGAGTCGTTCTCTAGACATCAGGTGTTTGATGTGGTTGATGGGTCCTATGAGTACAGAGAAGCTGAACGGAATTTGGTGCGGTTAGTCACGAAAAGGAGGGCCAAGCATGGATGACTTGCCCGACCATGACGAGCAGACTTCCCATGCTGCGTGGAGAATGAGCGTGAGTTGAAGGGGCAAGATGGAGAAGGCGAACCTGAATGCGAGGGCAAACTTGGCGGGGCGTATTGGGAGCCAAGGGAGGCCCAGAAACGCAAAGAAGAAGCATACGCAGGCTCCGATCAGGCATGAACCGAAACCGAGCAACCTGAGGAGGCATTAAGGCATTTCCCTGCCCGGAGAAATAGGACACACCTCTCCCATCGTGACAATGCGAACCAAGCTTCTTCTTCGTTGGAGCGCTCGCTGGATCGGAGTGGGACGTAGTCACCTGCGACGGCATTGTAAAAACGCGAGAACGGGTTGGATGGTTGGGTTGGCTGAGCTTGCTGTGAGTCGTCGGTCACGCCGCGAGCCCAGCGAAACTGGGAGAGGTTGTTGCGAAAGGATTGTTCGGTGGTCGACGGGGCCATGATGGTTGGCTGCGGTTAAGAGTAAGACATAGTAAACACGCGTACATCACGACTTGCCCAATAGACATGGACTGCCTCAAAGCCTGGCTCATCGCACACGGCGGATCGTTCCATCCCTCGGTGGTACTCAAGACTCAAGGTATCGCTCGTATTCTGTGTCGTGAACGTTCGCTTGATGTGCATATAATTGACAGGTCCGTTTGGCACATCCGTGCTCGCTCCAAGGATTGACAAGGACACCACCATCGTCACTTGTCCATTTTCTCTCATCATCACTAAACACACATCATTGCAAGCCTTGAGAACCCTTCTCGGGAACGATGCACATGCCTCGCTCGACACCTGGTCCGAACGCCAGCTGATCTGCTCATACCTGTGCTTCCACCAGCTGTGTCCGGAGCAAAGGTCTATCGCGATCGCTCTCTCTTCCATACCTTGTTCATGATGTGTGTCGCACAGCTCTCAAGGGGTGTTGCGACATTTTCCGTACATCCAATGTCTCCCTACCGCCGCGAACCTTTTGACGCCCCCCCATTTCACAACGACCGAACGTGAGATCCTCCGGGGTACTAACCTCTACCATGCGACGCTAGATCGTGAACGCAATTGGCGCGCCAGGTGGGAACAGTGTCGTTCTCTCGTGCAGATAGTCAACCCCGCATGGGGCGATCTGTTCACCTGGTTCGTCCATCGTGTGTTGAGACTTGTTGCTTTTTGCTCACGCGTGCGACTAGGGACGTGTACCTGACCGCCTTGACTTATCTTTCGTCCCGCGCCTTCCCTTCTTCCATCCTCTCCCCAAATCCCTCGCTCGTCTCCACTCCATCGACCCATCCGGTGCTTATCCCCGGCCTTGATTTGTTGAATCACAAACGTGGGCAACCAGTCTCGTGGATCGTTTCCTGCCAAGACACCGTCCAAGACCAGGACACGAACACCTCCAACACAATCTCGATCGTCTCACATCCCAATGCTGACGTCGACGTGGGCACGACATCGCCCCGCGAGGAACTGGTCGAAGTGTTCAACAATTATGGACCCAAACCCAACGACGAGCTCATCCTTGGCTATGGTTTTTCACTACCAGATAACCCAGACGACACCATGACGCTTCAAATCGGTGGTTCAGCCACCTCGCAAAAGTGGGTGGTCGGCCGAAACGCGCACAACGTCAAGCGTCTTTGGTCCGACATTCGAAACATGATTGCGAACGGGGAAAGCGACTACGAATTCGAGGACGATCTCGAAACAGCGGCCGTGTTGACGGACATGGTTCAGGCGAAGCTGGACAGCATCAAGACCATGGCGGACCTGAGACAGAACGACGTGATTCGACCGACAGTCCGAGCCATGTTGGAGCACTATATCGCAGGTAGGCATCCCAGTCCTGGCCTCTTGTCGGTCATACATCTTACATTTGTGCCTAGGACAAAGGGATATTTTGGAATCGATCTTGGCATTCTTGAACGAGAAACGAGGGGCTGCGATCGACGCTGCGAGGGAACAAGGCATCGATCTTGTATTTGATGAAAATGATGATAGCTAAGTGTTTACTGAAATGACATGTTGATGTTTAGATGTGGCTTGTCAACGCATGGTCGATGTATATGCTCCCATGTACTTACTGATCTTTCTAGGTCACCCTGTGAGTGTCCCAATATTCAGGAGGCCAGGAAGCCAGCGAAACGTTGAATGGTTTGAAGACATGAGGCAGTCTCCTGCGTCACTTTATACGATCCACGGTTGTTGTACTTGATACTTGAAAGGAATGGAGAGTCGGTGTTCGCGTTCTTAGTTCCTTCTCGTAATACGACTTAGTATCGTATTTGTCTCGGTTCTCGCCCACACAACACAGTGTTTCCAACAATGTTGCAGCGTCTCGTCCCTCGTCCAGATCGTATTACATCACGGTCAAGTCAGGGAACATCTACATCAACGACCACCTTACTTCAGAATTGTGTTCAACCAGTGACCATTGAATGCAATATAAAAAATACATAAATGGCTAACCTACACCGGCACCTACAAAACCATTGCCCATTGCCCATTGCACATGACCCCTTTGCCAAGTACGGCCATGCATTACAGTTCAGCGTTCTGCGATGCCAGAGATACAGCCAGTGGCATCTGGACACCGCGGTCAAATTCGCCCTCAACCATCGGTACCCATGCCCGCGCAGCGTTGGCGTTGAACAAGACGATGAGATCTGTTCTTATTCCACTTGACCAGTGGATTTTGTATATCCATCTCGGTGCCTAGTTTTAGAGCATGTGTTAGTTTATTCCAGCTACTGGGTTCGCATTTCTTGTAGTCACTGTGTAATTGCTATCAGATACTCTCCTATCCACTGTTCTCACGGCGCCCCAACATTGTATACCACTACTCAAACCCCCAATCATTATCTAGCGCATTGTGTTAGGATAATGATGATTGATTGTTGACATGCCCATGATTGCTTTTGATCTCCGCCGTCGGGAATGCACTATTGGCACGGACTACAATAGATTCATGTTCGGTTCAAGGCCCAAATTGTATAGCCTGTTCGCATTATGGAAGAGTGCGTTCCGAATGATCTCGACCGCTTGTTGCTCGGAGAGCCCTTCTCGGCGTACAGAATCAGAAAGCACCTGAACGACAAATGAACCCAGTAAACAGTGCAGCTTCGACAGGAAAACAAAAACAGAACTTCGTAGAGGGCCTGGCGCGCTTGTACACTGGCCAAGTAATAAGTCTCTGGCCACCAGTGTCCGTCGGCTGCAATGAATAATGGGTGAGTGATCGCCCCCAAGACCATGTAATCGACACCCGTACTTGACCACAGGATTTTGTTCGTCGGTGCAAGTTCCAACAGCTGTCGAATGACTGCGCGCTGACCATCGCTTGACACAAGAGGGAATACTAGCCCAAAGTCCACATAAACATTCTTATATACAGATGCCAAGTACCCGGCCTCGCGGGTGTACGGGTAGCCTGCGTGGAGGAGAACGATGGGCGTGTTGGGGTAAGCTTCGATGATGGATTGCAAGTGTGCGGGTGAGGCCTTGGTCAATCGGATGTCGTTGTCCCCGAAGCCTGCTCATGGATTAGTTACGTCTTCTCCCGCAGATGCTGCCTCACCTGTGTGGAACTGCACTTTTGATTTGGTTTACCGTCATCAGGACCACTGATACGAAGGGAATGGTCACAAAACTTACCCGGCTTGTGGTATTCTCCCGCGATCTGCAGTACGAGGCGAACAAGATAGTCATTCAGTACCTTTTGCTTTAAGCGGAGGCTGCCGGATGTCTTGTATTGCAGTAACAGGTCCATGACAGCGCATTCTGTTTCCTCATAAGTCGCTAACGGTGCTATGTGGAGTCCTGTTCTGTATGAATGTCAATCCTTTCATGCTGGTGTCTAGTCGCGAGCTTGGGCAACATACCTGTAGCAGACCACGGATTTGAAACCGGCGACATGGTCATCCCGGGCGTGAGCGAGAATGCTGGCTTTGAACCTATCCGTGAATTCTTCTAAAATGCTGACGACGGAAACGACAGAGGTTGGTGTGTTGGTAACATCCCCGCCTAACATCGTTCGAAGGATGTCCTTTCAAGTTGGACATCATCAAAAGATAGGGGTTTGAACATGGACGGTGACCCTGACCTCTGCCTCGAACTCGATCCTCACGATTCTCTTGCAAGTGCTGGACGTCAACTGATCGTGCCACTTGATCGACTCTGCGAGATCAGCGACGCCGCCCAAGCCATCGTCGAGCAAGATGCACTGGATCCCGCTGGGCTTGAAACACATGGTGCAGAGATCGAGATAGTCTGTGTCATCCCGTTTGTTCCTGAGAGCATTCCAGGTGGGTTCACAGTTCCTCAAACCAAAGAGTTTGGACAGTTGCAAAGTCGCCCGATAGCTTGCCAAGCTGTAGCGACTGTCGCTGGTTAGAGCGTCGCCGCTGGCTTCTGAGGTGATGCCTTCCAGTGGGAATACGTTCCGGTTCTCGTCTGTGAGGAGGGGGTGAGCATGATTGTCGATGGCGGGGTAGACGAAGGCGGTGTGGGCGAGTTCTGGATAGTACATGTTGGAGATAGAGGGACTCACGAGAGGAGCTATTAAATGACTAATGAGTGCTGCTTGAGGTCGTATCTTATCAGATCACCTTGAGCTAGAAAGAAATGCCAGTCAAACTCGAAGAACTAGAGCAGGCCATTCGCGATTCGTTCCCCGTCTCGCATCTCGAGATAGAGGACAAGTCCAGCGGTTGCGGTGAGAACTACTCCGTCCTCCTCGTCAGCGAAGTGCGTACGCGTTCCCGTTTGCCACCGATCGACCACTGAGGAGCCATCCAGGCATTCGAGGGCAAGACGACGCTCGCTAGACATAGACTAAGTAGGTCGACATCGATTACACCCAAGCGATCGCCTTGACCGTCGTATCTAGTCAACGAGACTTTGAAGACCTACATCGTCCAAATGCATGCGTTTTCGCAGGTGAGACGTGCGCGCGGCCATCTTTTCGAATTAATGGACGCTCTTCCAAGAAAACATTCACCCCGCAGCAATACGAGGCGCACTTGGCAAAGGGTCAGTGAATGGGTGGAGGCGTTGAGTTGGGTCTAACCGAGTACATGCCACGTCAAAGCGTGGTTTGCTTTGTCCCTTACCCTTGATGACCATCACAATGATATCCCTTCATTTTGTCCACTCCAGCGACTCATGTTTCAGTGCCACCACACTCGGATGCGACCAACGGTAGGTTTGTCTTTCAAAGGACCACACTGGCCGCTTTGGTGCCACTTTCATGTGCGTCAAAGCGGCCATGGTCGAACTTCCACACCGCTTTCACTCTTCCCACTTCCACAATATGGCGGTCCACTCAACAAGTCGAGATATAAATATCGGGTCCTCTGGTCGAGAGGCTCACCAACATCACCCTCTCCTCGAATCACTCCAACATGTCCAACGTGTATCTCGACTTGCAGCTAGAAATTGAGGCGTGCCAGTTTGAGCACACTCTCGGCCAAATAGAGCAGGATTGGCCACTCCGAGACCAGGTCGCAAAAGCCTTGAAGCACGCTAATGCTGCCTTTTCGACGCAATGTACCAAACCAAATGGATACACATACATGCAAACCTGTGACGATCTCGTCAAGTTCCTTGATCTCAAGATCAATTTAGAGTACACGGAACAGGAATCGGTACGCGTATCTCGTGCTTGGTCGCATTCATTCGCTGATGGTGCTGCAGGTCGTGAACGTTCTTCAAGTATGTCTGCAATGTTATGGAGAGCACAAGAGTGATGACACAATTCACAGGTAGCGTGTGCCATGCACGAAAACGCGATCAACAACCCGTCGTTGACAGCAACACAACGTTTGGACCATCACCTTGCCACCACGTCCCTCGTCCCTCTTTGCAAGAGTGCCCTCGAGGGTAGTGTTACGCACCCAGACCTCCGTCGTATGTCCTATCCATCTGATCGTCCACTGTGCTTTGGGTTTTCTCACATTTGAATCCGACACAGGCGAGGTAGCCACCCTCATTGAACGAGCGGAGAATTCTTTTGCAAGAGCGACGGATGCACTCGACCTCTCTAGATTCCTCGGCTGGGACAATGCGTCAGACGATGACTTTTCTGAGTCCGAGGACGGCGAAGACCAAACAATTTCAACATCGTCACCCACAGTCCCGGGACCTATCCCGCCGAGAGAATCTGTACCCGACAGCCCTCCCTATGACTGCCTGGACTCATTGGCATCCAAGCTCAAGCAGAAAGCGCTCGCGATGATGAAAGATCAGCCGCGCAATGTGCCCCGGCTCGCGAAGCCGAAAGGCCAACCACCCAAGGCGGCACCCTTGGGACGCCGCCATACGATGCCTACCCTATCGCATACTGCGTCCAATCCTTATCCCTCTCGGACGACTGCAGGTCGTACGTCTTTGAAGGCGCGTTCCCGTGGTCATGGTCTCCATGCTTTGCAAGAGTCGGAGGAGTAGGTTCCTCTTAAATATACCTCAGTTTTTGCGATCGTTTGTACCTTTATCTCGTAACAAGGCTCGTGTATCCGTATGATTGTATGCTCTGTATGCCCTTATGAATATGGTCGATATGTGATATGTTTTGTTGTGAGGTGTAAACAACACCGTGACCGGGCCAACCCGCTCTACTTGCCGTGACACCAAATCTGCCTGGACACCCAGTTTGAAGGCCATCACTTGATTTAGCTATCGTTTGGGATGTTCAAACCTCCATATCCTCCCTACGACCCCCAGGACAAGTTTGGGTGAGCATTGGATCATTACCAGTGTTTCGTAGTCTCATGCTGATCATTCCCCGATCGACATACTAACACCAAAGCTTCTCGCAAGTCCCTTCCCCTCAGCGATGAACGCTCACACTCACCTTTCGATAGCTATGACACCGTACTCAAACGCTGGCCGGTCATCATCACCGGCATCATTGACCATGTTCATCGTCTGATTCATGACATGACGATGGAGGCCAAGCGCCTCGCCGAGTCCGGCGAAGACACGCTCGAGCACATCACCAAGGCGCTGGAAGACAAGGTCGAAGAGGGCAAGGAGATCATCTCGAAAGCCAGTCGACTCAAGTACCGCATGGCACGGGACCAAGAGCTCGAGTAAGTCGCAAGAACCCGATGAATCGGGTTGCTCACTGCTTTTTTCCCTTTTGCAGACCGATATCCGAGGATGGTGATGTCGACGTCAACATGTACAACGCTGAACTCGCCAACCTAG
This sequence comes from Boletus aff. mottiae, assembly GCA_038093895.1. Classification (NCBI taxonomy): domain Eukaryota; kingdom Fungi; phylum Basidiomycota; class Agaricomycetes; order Boletales; family Boletaceae; genus Boletus; species Boletus aff. mottiae. The sequence continues at coordinate 18,092 of JBBPTD010000321.1, read as the reverse complement.
CGACCACCCACCAAAATACGTGGTTTACTGCGCCGTGGCTGTTTGCAGAGTGCGTCGTTTTACACCCCCTGGGTGCGACCATTCCCCCTCACACTATCTCGCAGATGCTATCTGTACGTTCCTCGTCGACCCTGTTTACTTTGACGGGCTTCACGAAAAAGAGGAATAGATACCGTCTGTTTCGATCATACTTCAACGAGACGCGTCGGTGGCGTAACTTTGACCCCTTCTTTGCGCAAAAGGAGGCCATGTTCAAGAATAGTGCTACCGCGATATACCGTACGTGCAGTACTACTTGGGATCCTGACGCCCAGCGATGCTCACTATCTGGGAAAAGAGATCGCAACTTCGATGCACGAGCTAGAGCACGAGAAAGAAAGGCTCAAATCGAATCCAGATAATCTGTCACTTCTCTTCCGAGAGATGATCCAGATGTGTCTTTGGCAAGCATATATTTCCCTACGCATCTGACGTTTCAGCCTGAACGTATCTCGATGTAGGGGAAATGCTACTGTATGGGCTCTTGTAGTTGTCAACCAAGTTTCGCTCATGATTGGCACAGGATCTGTCTCTCTTGACTCATTTGAAGCCATCCGACATCGAGGATTTGCAGACAGTACTAGGAAAGGATGCTCAGCTGGCAAGGCAAGCGTTCATCCTTAAAGATGACCAAGAGGCGGTGTGGGAACACATCAAGACTTTGGGCGGTTCAGGGAAGCGTTGCGACTTTATTCTAGACAATGGTAGGTGAAATCGAGACTCGATGGCCATCTGATTTTCTTACTGTAGCCAGCGGGTTTTGAGGTATCCATTACTTTTCCGATGACTACAGCACTTGCCAACGATAGCATGCTTGACAGCTGTTCACTGATCTTGTCTTTGCGGATTTCCTGGTGACATATACCCCCTACTTTTCAAAGGTCGTTTTTCAGTAAGTAGAAACTGTCGCGCTGTCGAAAACGCTAACCTCAGTCCAGCCCAAAGCTCTTTCCATGGTTCGTTTCCGATGTCACTCCTACGGACTTTGAAAGCACTATTACATCTCTTCTCTCGACCACATTCTTTCCCGAGACATTACTCCCGGACACCAGATCGACTGCCCACTTGCAAGAAATGGTGACGCGGTGGCGATCGTACCTTAAACAGGGCACCTTTGTTTTAAGCACAGATATAACAGAGGTCAATGGACAGAAAGTCGATGGGAAAGCAATGGTCAAGTTCTGGACCGAACCGTGGCCTTACTGGAACATGAAGGAGAGAGCAAGCCAATTATGGGGCTGGCTGCATGACAGCGACCTCGTCGTTTTCAAGGTGTGTAGTTTTGTCGTGGATGGCATTTTTCAAGTTCCCTCATACATCGTCGTCACCACTAGGGTGATCTCAAGTACGTGTTTCATGATTATTGCGCCTTCATGCGGGATTGATTAATGTTTGGTTGTTTTTTAAGTTATCGCAAGTACGCTTGATCGCTTTGGTCGTACGGGGATAATACTCAATCAAATGAACGCCTCAGACTTGCTGGAGATGTCACGTGGCCTGTCTCCACACCCTTTACTACAGCCCTTGGTAAGTGTTGAGCCGAGGATGGACACGCAGACGTGATTTCAATGAACCATCGACAGGCCCGCTAGCAGGCGCCTTTCCCTTGCTGAGCCTTCGCACCAACAAGGCTGACATTGCGGTCGGGATTCCACAAGAGATCGCGGATGAGCTGGATAGAAAGGGTGAGAAATGGAGAGTGAGCGGAAAGTAAGTTGCTCTTGTGATCCAGCGCATGATCAGAGGTGTGCTGAGCTTGGTCGGTTCATCGCTTAGGTATGCTCTCGTGAGCTTCGAACCAAGGGCAGGATAAGCGGTGTTTAGATTCTAGTTTTGAATGCTGTCCTATTAGAAGTGAACGCGCTAGTGCTCATCATTTGAGAAGTATATGGCATTTCACCCAGCCGCTGCAAGTATGATTAGACAATATCATATGATGTTGCAGAGCAGGAATGCTACGTGTCGTAAATACCCAGCTCCTTTCTCATCCGAGACTGGGAGCAAGCGGGAAAGACACCCGAGGGCCGAGGCAGTCGACTCTAGATGCTGGTGGGCTCATGAGAGCCGACTCGGGCTCTGCTCATGATCAAGTACGGAAGAGTTGTGGTGTCTATTAGCCTTGGTCTTGATGTTATGAGATTCTTTGGCCCTAGTTTGTATAACTCTCAAGTTGAACTTGTAGTACGCGGCCCAGACTCCGTTCATTGTGTTTTGACAAAAAACTGATGAGTGTATGTTCGTTATATATGTAAAGCCGTCTAAGCGCCGCTCCATGTCGCTAAGCTCTGACGTGACCATGTGGTCCCTGACATCACGCGACCACAGGCTCCAAGGAATTTCGGGCTAACAACAACTTGCTTGCAATCCATACGCAGGTCTCAAGTTGCTATCATGTATTTTCTGTTTCGTATCATGGGTAAGACTCGGGCAAATCACGACCCGCCTTGCCGCCACCTCAACTCTCAAAGGCACTAGCGAGTCGGAACGTTTCACCTAAAAGTTCATAGTATGATATATCCATGTCGCACGGTGAGATTCTGTTCCCAGGTCGTTTACTTCTTCCCTCTTTTTTAAACCGTCTGCTGCTCTTGTTCTCCAGGGGCATCCCTTCCTTTCCTTTCCGACATGTTTCTCCTCAGAGTGTCGTGCTCCTTTGTTCTACTTGGACTGTTATCCATCCTCTCCGGTGTGTTCGCCCAGAATGCCAATTCAAAGTCCACCGCGCCCAATCACACCACTGTCCTTATCCTCGGCGGTGGCATGGCGGGCGTCATTGCTGCTCGAACGCTCCACGAACAAGGTATCGACGACTTTATCATCCTCGATGCCCAGGCAGGGGTAGGCGGTCGTATGATCCCCGAAACGTTTGGTGTACCGGGCAGACAATTCGTCATCGAGTTGGGTCCCAACTGGGTCCAGGGAACGCAGCAAGGCAATGGTCCTGTGAATCCCATTTGGGAATTGGCACTCAAACACAATCTGACTACTGCCTACAACGACTTGTACGGAAGCGTAAGTATGTGTGTCAGTTTATCTCGTGTCATGGGTGCTCATCCACATGCTTCGTAGCTACTTATGATGATAGTGGTTATAATGACTACCTTGACGTGTTCAATGACGCGGTCAACAACTTTGTTCAGGCTACTGTTGTCGCAGGTAAAATCAGAGTTTTTTTCCTTGCTTTGGAGTGTCGCTGATGGTTGCGAAATAGGCCCGCAATTACTAAACGGCGACGTTGACCTAAGTCTGAGATCTGCGTACGGGTTGATGGGCATCAGTCCGAAAACGCCACAAGAAGTTGCCAGCAACTATTACCAGGTTGACTTTGCAAGTACTCACTGTTTTGTACACTGAGCTTGGCTGACCTATTCGCCAGGAATGCAAGTGATACCTTGTTTTGTGCCCTTGTGTCAGCTAATTTATTCGATTACTTGTTGTCGGATGTAGACGCACAGGTACGCGACATGTTGTAGACTCTGAAACGCCGTTGAGTCGTCCCTAGTCACCCTCACAAACCTCGTGGATTGCTTCTGCATGGGTAAGCCCTTCGTTGGTACATTCTTGTTTTCGTTCTCACTTTTTCTAGAATAATAATTTCACGTACGTTCCGGAATATGGAGGGTTCTCGGATGTCAACCAGATGTCCATCGACCAGCGAGGCTACAAGTACATTGTTGAGGCAGAGGCGGCAGAATTCCTACAACCACAACAGGTGATATATAACCAGACGGTCGACCTCATCAAATACGGCACAGATAGCGTCACGGTGCACACCACTGGTGGCTTGACAATCACTGCTGATCACGTCTTGTGCACGTTCAGCGTTGGCGTCCTGCAAAACAATGATGTTGCCTTCCAACCTCCATTGCCCGATTGGAAAGTCGAGGCCATCAACAGCATCGAGATGGTCAGTCAGGCTTTGGCTTTAGATATGGGTACTCATCTTGCGCTAGGCCACCTACACAAAGATTTTCCTTCAATTCAATGAGTCGTTCTGGTTCCCAACGGAGGTAAGTCTTACTATGCTGTAATGAGATATCCTATCACGTCGTATTAGATAGGATTGTACGCAGCAAAGCAAAGAGGAAAGTATCCCGTGTGGCAGAGCTTGGATCACGTCGGATTCTTCCCGGGTTCTAGTATTATCTTTGTTACTGTTACTGTAAGTGGCACGTGCGCTGCGACGAGCATTGTTCTTATACTGTTTCAGGGTGATTGGTCTCTCTATGTCGAGCAGCTCACTCCTGAGCAAGTCCAGTCGCAAGCCGTGGAGGTGCTACAGACAATGTTTCCCAACATCACTGTGCCTGAACCTATTGATTTTCTCATGCCTCTTTGGCATTCGAACCCGTTGTACCGTGGTTCGTACTCGAATTGGGGACCATCCTATGTCCCGGGACAATCGGAGAACTTGAAGGCGACACTGGATAATCGCCTTTGGTTTGCTGGTGAAGCTACCAGCGTCAAGTACTTTGGTCGGTCGTTTGTAAAGGGTCGTTCTAGAATGTTCACTGACGCGGTTTCATCTCAGGTTTCTTACAAGGTGCCTACTCTGAGGGTCAGAGTGCCGGCTATGCCATCGCTGCGTGTGTTCAAGGCAAGGGCAGTTGCGGATTCCCTTCCACCACGATCCCGAAGAATGCTCAGCCCTATCAGAGCTTTTTGACGGCACCATTAACCACCTTCTCACCTTGATATGTAGCCTTCACACGATTGCATCTAATCTATGTACTTATTGCTTATAACACTGCCTTGAGTAGAACCACCATACATAGCCACCATAGTATGTACCTGGAGATATCAAACGAGGCGCTGCGCAGGGGCGGTGCCCCTTCGACCAGGATGCAAATGCTCTTCGATCACTTGGGAATTCCTCAGCATGGAAACTGTAGTCCATCTTTGCAAAATGAGTAAGGAGCGCCATTGAAGTGCTTCTTGCTGCTCAATATGCATGCCTGTCAATGGTGCTGCTGGAACCGCCACCACGGCATGATCCATCGTCATCCAGTGATCGGGTAAGTTGCGGGTGGCTGTGCGGCGAAAAGTGATCGAGTCTCCGTTGATGAACTTTAAATTGAACTCAACCCCATGTTGCAAATTCCGGTGCGACTCTAACGTATTGACTGCACTGATTTTTCTTCGACAGGTCGGGGCAGTCCGGAATCGTAACAGTAAAAATCTTGTCGTTAGTTGGATTTGGGTCGGTTTGCGGCTGTCCAAGTCCGACTCTTCGGACGTACAGATCCAGTGCTTTCGTTCAATCAAACGACCATCAGGCATGGATAACGGCCCGTCTTGACAGTTACCGCACATTAACTGTTTGGGGCGAGCACAAATAATCAGTTACAACGTCAACCGATGCACTTTTATCCCCTTTCCTTCCCTTTGGCTGGTCCGTGGCTGGCTCCCTCGTTCGTACCTTCACCTTCACGGCTGGCTCGTACTTTGTTCCTCTTGTCGATTTCTCCTCTGTCGGACGGTCCGCGGATATGTTGTTCTGGTTATTGGCCTCATTCTCTACGTCACTAAAGACATGGGTAAGTCTCTAGTCGCATACATCCTTGCCAGCGCTCTGTCATTCGAATTCATCGATACCTCATATCCTAGTGTGCACGAGCCACGCGGTCCCGGTTAACGATGGCTTTCTTCGTCGTCATGCTAGCAAACTTTGCCACACAGACAACACTACACTCCATAATTCTATCACATTTTGCCCGAAACCGTGAGCTTGTGACAATTACTATTGACGCTGCTGGTGTCCAGAGAGGCTTTGCCGTGGTCCAAAATGATGTCATGGAAATCTGTTCTGGAGTTCCACTTGTGCGTGGCACGGCCTGTTATGCCGTGTACAATGGTTCGGCCATCTCCACACCTACTAGTACTGGCGCAAGCGTGCAATGTGCGGAGGGATTGATTTGGTTGGAAAACTAGTAGGTGATCAGCTGTATCAGCTTGCAAAGAGTTGATAGACATTTTGATAGTCTGATCAATTCCAAGAGCGAGGAAGTCATCTATCTCACTTTGGGAAATTGGCACTTTATGATCTCGCTCATTGCTGTAGGCATCCACCCCTGAACTCTGTATCTTGTCTGATAGTCGTGTTCTTAGCTCATGGATGAATCTATTCCACACCTGTACGTATGTTCATCGTCGTCTGCAAGTGCCTCTAATGTTTGATCTAGGATTGTCGTGCTGGCTGCTCAGCTTGTGACCACGAGCTGGATCTCTTATCGCATCGCGCGTGATATCGCTGCACGCCATACTTACACTCAGATGGTCGTTAACGGAACCTGCGGGGGGTTTGATATCCTAGGAGGGTCATGGCAATATACTAACATGTTTTACGCGGTCAGTCGTATTTTTCGGTTATGATCATCCTCCTCACACGGGTCACATATCAGACTGTGGGCTGTAGCATAGCGGTTCTCTTTGGCATGTCTTTTTTCGTCTTCAAGTTGATAAAGGTATGTGGATATCGATATCCGCTTCAATCATGCTTGTGGTTGAACATACAATGTGTCAGTTGTACTCGATGGCAAAACTTTCCAGTGTTGGCTCTCCCCCCGTTATGAACCGGATGTTAAGGGTGCGATCTCCCTGGTCCCGATAACAGTACTTTTACTAACGCGTCGCAACGACAGTGGAGGCTTTGGATGCGGGTGTTCCTCCAATTCACAGGTTTCTTTACCTTGGCCTCCGTTGCGGCTTGGTATGATAAACGGAAGAGTCTCACGACGGCTTCGCACTACTCCACGAGCAGCTTGTACGATATTGGGTTTTATGCTGTGGCCATTGTAAGTGTTGGGTCGGCCTTGGGACATGATTCGACTGATATCTGGCTTAGATTATGTTGCCGTGGTTGACGCTAGTCAGTCTCCGGGTTTGTTTGCTCATGTTCGCGATACTGAGACAGATCTGGTTGATCTTTTAGGGTACATACTCCATCTCCAAGGAAAATCGCCTTCTATTCCTGGCATACGCCATCCTGAGCATCATTCTGCTGGTCATCTCTGGTCTTTGGTTCGCAAGTCCTCTGTACCGGTACGAATATTGGTCATGGCGCACTTTTTCTTGTGTGGTCACCATGGCGGACGTCCTGCTCGTTATCACATGCATTCTTTCCGTCATATGCAGACTCAGCTTTGGCAAAGGACTGGCACATTTCCGTGAGTGAAATCAAATTTCCCGACGTGATACACGTTGACCTTGCGGACGATGGCAGTGGTCGTCGAACAAAAGCTTCAAGCTTCTGGTTTCGCACACGACACGTTCTTGAATGGTCCCAAGGGCGCTCCGAGTCGCAGCATGTCCGTCAAACAAGCGCTCGCCTCCAAGCGCTCCGAACCGATATCCAAACCTACCCTCGACCCGCCCGAGTCTTCATGGCAACGTCCCTTGTCCAACTGTTCTGTCGAGACAGCCATGTTCGCAACATGGTTGCCGGCTATAGGCAACAGTAGGGACGAGGAAGAAGGCAAATCTCCGACAGTGAGAGAGGAAAGACCGGTTAGCGCGGTCACCATATCCTGGCCCGAGGACGTGAGATTATCCAGTGCCCAATCCTTATCTGACTATTCGGATGAGGATAACAGCCTGGATGAGTTCGACGAGAAGCAAGCCATCGTCGCTTGAACGTTGGCTTGTACTTGACTCAGACCCGTGCGCGGGACGGCACGAGATGTGGACACGCTCGGTTTCGCATTGCTCTGGGTAACGCTCTGGGAGCGCTCTCAGAAGTGTACTCGTCACGGATTTGATCTGTACCCGTAGTAACTCGATGTTTTTTATACAGATTGGGGACGACTTGTACTGTACACGTTCCAGGGGAAAATAGTAAAGGTAACTTAAAGCCATGTGTAACTTATAACTTTGACACTTGTTCTTCCAACCATGTCCAGAGCTCCTTGCCAAGCTGCGGATCTTGTGTATCGGCGCGTGGTGTACCGACACGTGCCCATGGGACGAGATACTACACGGAACGGCGACGACAATCAATTTGTGGCTACCGACGGCACGAATCTGACTCACCTGTCCGCCGAGGCTTGCAGCGTCCGGAGCAGTGCCTGCATAGAGCTGAGTGATGGCACCATGTGGAACATCGTGGAAAAACCAAGTCTAGAGTCGGACATCAAATCCGGGCCTCGTCATCTCAAAAAGCAACATACGGTGATTCGCTGAACGAGGCTGTCATAATGACGTAGAAGCTCGGTATTGATGATGCCTGGTAAGAACACGTGCACATGAGACTTGTACAGGAGATGACAAGGCGAGGGAAAGACAGACCTGGATGAAGAGACGTCGAGATGATGCCTTGATCGTGATATCGTCTGTGTAGCTCAGCAGAGAGGACGATATTACCCTACGTATGATGAGAGATGGATAGCTCTGCATCACGTTGAGCGGTTACCCACCGTCTTGCTCTGTCCATACAACCTAAACGTGCGGTCGGCCCTCCTTTTCGGACCATCCATGAATGTGTCAAATTGGAGTCCGCCATACCAGTGTGCTCGTGAGGAAGTGTTTACGATACGGGCAGTTCCTTCAGGGGGTGACTTGGCGGTGGATATCAGGATGGGTAATAGCAGTTTCGTCAGGTAAAAGTGGCCAAGAACGTTCGTTCCAAATTGCAGGTCGTATCCGTCAGCTGTCACCGTATCGACTGGTGGATGCATGACACCACTTGTTCACCAGTGAGCGGATAGAAAAGGGGGTAGCCAATAGCGGACCTACGCGTTGTTGAAGAGGATATGAAGTTGGCTTTCTCGCCTGTCGAGAGATGGTCAGGGCCCTGGCTCAGATGATTGACGAGACATTTGCTCGTACTGCAAGAATTCTTCGACAGACTGTTTGATCGACCTCAAGTTTGCCAAGTCGAGTTTGAGAAAGTGGGCATCTTGCCCGGTGAGCTCCTTCAACTCCTTCAAAGCTGCCTCGCCCTTTGATACGTCACGACACGCAATCCATACTTTGGCGTTCTTGGTGAGCAAGACCTAGGAGAGAAATAAGTGTGAACAGAGCGTAGACATGGAGTCTTGGTAATGGCGGACTGACCTTCGCAGTCTCTTTACCGATCCCTGCGTTTGCTCCGGTAACAAGCACGACTTTGCCCGGCAAGTCTGGGACGGATTCTGCTGTGAATTGAGGTGCAGACGGGAACAGGTCACGAATGAGCGTGAAAGTCATCCTGAGACTCATTGCGACTGGGTACCGCAGTATATATTAGTATCCAAAGGTCCCGCAAAACATACGGGGACGGAGTGGGGACGGAGACAAGACATGGTTACTATAGTAACCAGACGGTTCCTGAAGGCCTGAGTATACGAGCGCTACTGTACGAGGTAGATAAATAGGCTGCACCTGCACTATCATGCCCATGTACCCTGTCCCCCAGTCGAATTCAAAGGGATTTTTGACAATTCCGACTCTTTACAGTCGGGACTCGCCGGCCGCTGTTGACACTTGAACTATCGAGCGTCGTACAATTCAGCCTGACTGGTTTGTTCACCATTCGTTGAAGGGACCCACTGGAACATACAGAAATGACCTGGATTTTTTCAACTCTGCTGCGCGGTACGCGTGAGTACTCCAGTCACCGAGTTGCAGCTCCTCGGTAGCTGCGTCTGTCTCCTGCGGGCTATCAACACAAGACCGCCCAAGTGGTTCCATCGGCGACCTTGATCCGCCGATTGTCGTCTGTCCCGGGTGTCGAGACCGCCGATGCACAACTAGCGGAGGTCAAAGCAACCTCCGAAACGCAAGATGTCAAAGCCATGGACACGCTGCTCAAGGCCGTCCGTAAGTCAACTTGCAAATGAGATGCAGAGTCGACCTGACCCCTCTACCAGGAGCAAGGTCGAACCCCGTTTACCGCAAGTAGGCATTCCTTGATCTCTATAGTAAATCTCGTGCTAAGTTTCCTGTTAGCATCCTCCCGTTGAGGAAGAGCATGCTCTGGTCGGAGACCCTCTTGAATTCATCAGCTCCTCCGGAACCCATCGACCATACAATTCCAATCCCATCTCAAGAGTCACTGCCTCCGCGCAACATGCACGACACATATACTCAAATCGTTCTCCCCTTCAAATCATCCCCCGAACTCTTCGAGCAATATACTAATGCATACGGTGGTCTTCGTACTGGTATGCTCATGGAACACTTGGATTCTTTAGCTGGTTCGATATCCTACAAGCATATGCTCGGTCCTGATGTGGAGACTCTTGGCCGCATTTCTGAGAGAGGCTTTTACATCGTGACAGCTTCGGTGGATAGGTACATATCCCTCTTCGCATATTCACGGGCTGATCATGATATTATGCATAGATTAGACATGCTGGCATCGCTCTACCCTGTGCGGGATATCCGCTTGAGTGGGCAGGTCGTTTACACGGGAAATAGCTCTATGGAGGTTGCCGTTAAGATGGAGGCACTTGACCTGGACGGCGAAGAAGAAACTTTGATGCTCGGTATGTATTGTCCACAGCGATATCAACACACAACCGATTCTGGCTTGTCCATTCAGGGCGCTTTTCAATGGTTTGCAGAGATGCTCGCACTCATAAAGCGCGTCCTGTTAACCCTCTGGTCATCCAAACCCCAGAGGAGCAAGCGCTTCACTCCATGGGAAAGAGTCAGTCGCAGCCACTTCTCGAGGAACTGTACTGTGTACTAACTAGGCCTTCACAAGATGCCCAGAACCGAAGAAAATCTCTAGCGCTCCAGTCACTTTCGCGTGTTCCCCCGAGCTCAGAAGAAGCTTCGGAGCTCCATCAGACCTTTTTGAACTATGGACAAGACGCCCCCGGATTGCAAAGTGACAGAGTATGGATGGGGGATACTAAACTTGAGAAGACTATGCTCATGTTTCCCCAAGAGCGCAAGTAAGTTAGAATTTTATTGATCATGTTATGACATCTAGTTGAAGTTGACAAGTATCCATCAGAAGGTCTTTGGAGGTACATCCTTTCTTCCTTCCTAGTTATGTAAAATATTGATCGTTTCAATCAAGGATACTTGATGCGTCTAGCTTACGAGGTAAATCAACATAGATACGTTCTCAACTTCTTGGCGTTTATTGGTGCAGCTCGGTTTTGCGAACTCGTGCATCTTCACTAGGTCGCACGTATCGTTTCTCTCGCTAGATAACATATCCTTCCGAAAGTCGGTGAATATCGGCTCGATTCTCCGACTGGAGTCCCAAATCTTGAATACCAGCTACCTGGGTGAACTTCCTGCTGCAGTTGTAAGGGCTTACTCACTTTACTTTGTTTTTTTCGTGCTAAAACACAGGTTTGCCCGATCTCCGCATCACCGAAACACAGCACGTTCGGGTTCAAGCAAATGTCGTTGATGTTAAGCTAGGTCGGGAAGAAACCACGAATGATTTTAGGTTCACCTTTGCCAAGGACAATGGGCGTCATGGGGTTCCAAGAATTGTTCCCAAGACCTATCAAGGTGAGAATACCTGAATCTAAATCGTAGGTTATTGTGACTTCCTTTTGGTGTCTGAAATACGCAGAAGCGATGCTGTGGTTGGAGGGCAAGAGGGCACTAGAGATGGGTAGGCAAATTCGAGGAAGGCTCCACTTGGGACAGTGAAGATGGAACGTCTGATTACGATATCAAGTTTGCAACATGCGAATGTCATCTTCAACATATCTGAGCGTTCGGACCCCATCAGCAATATTGTAATGTTATTATCATTAGTGTGTGCTATGCTACGCCTTTCTCCAGTGACCGCCATGTCGAGTCGGTCGTTGATGCCACGGCGGGATCAATATAGTGGTAGTCGGCTCGTGTTGGCGGGGGGCGGTGTTCCTGGCGGCCCGACTCTTCGGGCCAGCGCTAATTCTTCACCTTTAGTGACCTTGCCTGAATATGCTGGTTACGCTCCACGAGTTGGTAAGGCTGGTGTAACGTTTTCCAGCTCGACTCGATGTGCTGAATCGGAGTACAGTACCTTCCCTGAAAGCTGGAGTCACTGCAGGTCCACAAAAGCCAAGTTTTCAGCCTGGTCGACGAGTTTTTGGGGTGCAAACTTACCAGTGAGCCTGGTGTTCGAAGCCCAGGGTGATTCGAGTCAAGGCAACCGCGCTGCAGTACTACCAAGTTGGAGAAATCTACCAAAGATCGACTTCACCGTGATGCCATTACGATTCATTCGTTCCAAAGTTTCCGCCGTGGACCCGCTTCAGGTTGCCATATCCACGACAGCCTTGGCCAAGGACCTCCTGTCAACCCTCCAATTTCCACCTGCGATAGCAGCTGTTTCGATCGTTCTTCTGATGTTGGAAACTGTGCAGGTCAGTACGTATGGCGTTGAGCGCTGTTGTTCGATTAGGTGTCATGGGGAAGCGTGTCTTAACCACGGTACAGAACATACAGACGAATAAGGCTGGTTGTATTTCCCTGGCCCGGCGCGCGGCACAAATATTGGTCGATATAGATCATCAAATGCGGGGAAGATGGGACTCAGCACCTGAGCGCCTAGTGCAAAGTCTGCAGAAATTCGAGAGGTGAGTCAGGGTGATTTCTGCTTGGCACTATTGATACACGGCGTGGTACCGCTCACGTACGAACATAGGACCTTGCAGCTCATCCACGACTTCATGAAGAGGCTTGCTGATTCGAAATGGAGCGACCGATTCCTCCGAAAGAATGCGATCGAGGATGCACTTGCCAAGTACACCATGTTGTTAGACGATGCTACACAATCTTTTCAAGTTGGTCTCGTCTTGTCTGGAACCGATCTTGTGCTAATTGCTATGATGCAGCTTGCTACACTTATCGACCTCCATTATACCGTTGGCACATTGTCGCGGAACAACACTGAGAGTGCTGAGACCCAAGCAGTGTCCCAGCTCCAAATCGAAGCTCCGCCACCTTACGGGAAAGGGCAAACGCTCGAGTTGTGCGTGGAAGAACCTGAGAATGCAGATTCAAGGGTGACTAGGGTCGTCGATGTACCCGAACACCTCAGATCAGCGCCCGACCTGTCCTTTTCTTTGCAATCCGAGGAACCGATTGCTGAGATTGCAACAGATGGCATTCAAGACTCCTTGAACGATCAATACTTGCCTGAAGAGTCATCCTCGTTGACGTTGGGTAACGATCATGGGGTACGTACCAATCTGTACATTATCGCATCTCACTTATTTCGTCAGTTCCGAAGATACCATCAGTCCGAGGTTATCTTACGGGGTCGATCGTGCCTCAAAGAAGGTTGGTGGGCGGGAGGAATGGAAGTGCAAGTCCAGGGCCAACCTGCGCTCATCAAGAGATATGATGACCCAAAGACCAAGGCATCCAGGGTGAGCGAATGTTCTTCATGCAAGCAGCAGTTGTAGTAAGCTCTCTCCAGCAATGGCTGAGAGACGTCAAGATGCTTCAAAACCTGTAGTGAGTATCAAACTTAGTGGTTTCTCGAGGACAAAGTTAATCGAGTGCAGCCACCCAAATTTACCGCAGATGTTGGGCTTTTCCGACGACGAAACCCCAACTCCGTTTATACTTTTGTCGAACGGTGAATACGTCGCAAACTTTATATGTTCAAAAGAACACTGAATATCAGCCTAGTGAAGACACAAACACCGGAAGCAACGGTACGGGAGATGCTCCGAACGGCAAGCCTTGCGACGTGCATGGAGCTTATGCTTCGGTTTGTGAGTATGTTTCTCGTTGTATAGTCACTTATCACTCACTTTTTGTCCAAGTATCGTGATCTTGCTGTAAGGTTTTGCGTGAACCCTGTGTTACTCTTCACCAAGTGGAACGTCATTAGGATACGGCAATATACGTCCAGAGGCAGTTGAATCTCACGGACAGTCAAGTACAAGACTTTTTCGAGGTAGCCCAACATCATTTTTGGCTTGGCTCCTTCTACGAGACTGAGGCCTTTTAGGCTGCAGGATTCCGCGTGGATTCCCAGAAGACTCTTGTTGTAGGTTTGCCCCCACCACGGGAAGGGAAGTGGTATTCTGCGCGAAACTATGGTTTAGCGCACACGCTACTCAATGTATGCCTAAAAGTACGTTTTCTGCTTTATCCTTGTAGTTGCGACTTATCCTTTTCTAGATGTTACCAAACCAAGGAAGAGTCACCTATTCGTGTGATACATGCGATGAAGAGGGTTAGTTTCAAACGTCATTGCCTCATTCGTAATTGACATGAAATAGTTACGGAGGATATACAAAAAAAGGTCAATCATCTTGTAACTCTTGCACGATCGCTCCTGCCTAGTGGTAGCCAACAACCTCTACTGCCATCAGAGCTTCAACAACTCATCGAGGATAACGACTCTGATACCCCCTCCTTAACGCTGCGTCAGGTCCGCGACCTCACGTTTCACGCAGGAGCTCATGAGCATTCTTGGTATGAACGCAATGTGCCTGCTTGCAAGTTCTCCGTGGGTGACTTTGGGTATACGCCCCGGGGAAAAGACTGGAGCTCGTTTGTTCGCTTGGGGAATGTTCTTGAAGACGATCCTGGGGCACTCAAGCTATCTTTCAGGGCAAACGGAGAACACTGGTGTTGGGAAAACGTGCCAATCCGGAGACAGCCACTCCAAGCGTTCGAACTGCCGATGACTGTATCAGGGCGCGTGCTTCATGCCTAGTTGTCTCGACGATGTGTACTGACTCTGGATGCAGGTGGCCAGTCGCTGTACCTCCGTACAAACAAATTGACGTTGTTGTAGTCCATGAGGCATTTTCTGCGTGTGTCAAAGACGCTTGGCAGTATTTGCTTGAGAATGGGAAGAAGATCGCCGAAAATGCAGGAATCAAGCCTGAAGACATCGTTCTTGGTGCGATTCGACACATCATCCTACCAGTGAGAGCTCGCTTACCTTTCCCCAGTAACGCACGCTGGAACGCATCAAGATTTCTATGTCAAAGACTTCCGACCTCAGCCATTCGGGATGAATCAAAACGCGAGGGACCCTCGGTTCGCGGCTAACCCGTTCCACTTGCAGCACACGCATGGTGTCCACCAGCCCCCTAGGTTTGGCTTCCCTGGTAACCCTCACTTTGCTCAGCCCATGATGCCGTCGATCGTGTACCTTTTCACGTCTCTCTTACCATCACACGAACCACACTGGTCGTCCTCTCCGATGTGCGCCATGCCAGGAAGTGACCGCCCTCCACTTGATCGGCAATTCACGTACAAGATTGGATGGTAAGTGTTACGCTGCCTATGCTTGAAGATCCCGCGCGTGCTAACTGCGAGTCGCGCCACCAGTAAAACAGGGTTCTTAAATTATGTGCAGCTACATGCTGAGGACTTTGAGGGTCAGTGATACCAATGTCGGTGTTCGTTTGCAATGCATCTAGGTATATCGTGTATGGAAGATACCCTTCAATTCAATTTCACCTGCATCCATGGGATTAGCGAAAGTTGTGGTACATGGGGTGGGCGAGACAGAAGAGATCTTGGGCAGCTAGTTTTAGGACAGTTGACGACATAGGCACATAGTGATGATAATCATACATCCAACAAGAAGAAAGTGGTCAAGGCAACTTGAAGCCAGATTGTAACATTACGCGATCACAGCGTTGCAACCTGTTCCTCCAACCATGCCCAGAGCTCCTTGCCAAGCTGCGGATCTTGTGTATAGGCACGTGGTGTACCAATGCGTGCCCATGGGACAAGATACTAATAAAACAGCAATAAAAAATCAATCCGTGACTCGAGAAAGAACCAATGGAGCGGACTTGACTCACCTGTCCGCCAAGTCCCGCAGCGTCCGGAGCAGTCCCTGCATAGAGTTGAGTAAGGGCACCGAACGAAACGTGCCAAAACAACCATTTCTAAAGTTTGAGACCGAATCAGTACCTTACACTGTGTAAAAGCAAGATATGCAACAAAACAAGAGCGTACGGTGAGTTGATACGAGAAGATGTCAAGATGACGCTGACCCTCGGTGCGGATTGCGCCTGGTAGAAAGATGAGGGTTGTACAGGGAACGACAGGGTGAGGGAGAGACAAACCCGGATGGAGAACGGTTGAGACAATGCCTTGGTCATGATACCTTCTGTGTAGCTCAGCAGAGAAGATGATGTTACCCGTCTTGCTCTGTGAATACAACCTAAACGAGTGATTGGCCCTCCTTTTTGGACTATTTATGAATGTGTCAAACTGCAGGTTGCCAAATAGATGGGCTTGGGAGGACGTGTTCACAACGCGGACCGTCCCTTCAGGTGAGGATTTGGCAGTAGAAATGAGGATGGGCAATAGCAGTTTCGTCAGGTAAAAGTGACCCAGAACATTCGTTCCAAATTGTAGATCATATCCGTCATCTGTAACCATATCGGTTGGTGGTTGGCAGACGCCACTGGAGCACTAGTCAGCCAATCGAAGAGGAAACAGTCAACAATGTACGTGCGCGTTGTTGAACAAGATATGAAGTTGGGTTTCTCGTCTATAGAGAGCAGATCAGTGTCTTGGTTCAGATAATCGAAGGTATGTTTTCTCGTACTGCAAGAACTCTTCCACAGACTGTTTGATCGCTCTCAAGTTCGCCAAGTCGAGTTTGAGAAGGTGGGCATCGCGTCCAGTGAGTGCCTTCAACTCCTTCAAAGTTGCCTCGCCCTTGGACACGTCACGACATGCAATCCATACTCTGGCATTTTTCGTGAGCAAGACCTAAGAGAGAATTAGGTATGAACACATTGAAAGTCATAATATCGCCGCGCTGACCCTCGCCGTCTCTTTACCGATCCCTGCATTTGCTCCGGTGATGAGCGCGACTTTTCCCGACAAGTCTGGAATGGATTCTTCTGTGAAATGTGGTGCAGGCGGGAACGACTCGCGGAGAATCGAATAAGCCAGACCCATCGTGACAGGTACTTGCGCAGTCACCACCAGTGGTAACTTTCAATTTACCCCCACTTCGTGAGATCCATGATTATGTACCGTTGAGATGCCGCTCACAGCCGAAACACCTCGCCTTTTCACTCGTTGACTCCGAGTCGCAGGTGACGTAGCTCAGAGCCGAGCTGAGTTCGAATTCGGCAGAATGTGACCTCGTGTTACCGTGGCATTACACGGCAGTCAGTGGCAAAATCATAATGCGACGACTATGTATACCGTGGGGCCCAATCATGTCTAGGGCAACTGATGTTTTTCACACTGGGACCGGTTCGTGTGTCTTCTTCGCAAAGATACGTGCAATCAACACTGAGTGCCCGCCATTTGACGGGATTGGCTGGATAGCGAAAAGCGAGACCAGCATCGATGACAAAACGGATTGAAGGGATTGAGAAAGGAGGCAGTTCATGCTTTTGCAAGCCTATTGGCGACAAAGTCCTCAGCGAGCTCGAACAACGCTTTGCCCAATATAAAATGCTATTTGCCTTGCGGAACAGCATCGTTGCTCTTCCTTGACCAGGAGAGGCTTGAACGGGCCCGTAGAAAGCTGATTGGGACGACGAGCATAAGGACGTTTGAGTATGATATTTTCATGTGACCCAATCCCACTTGCTGTGGGTTTCGAAAGAACAAGGATAGCGGCATGTGCAGTTTTGAAAGCCCCCGGGCCAGCGCCAACAAAGATACCGTCCAGGCCACAGCCGAGCGAAGCTTGTAAGACGGTTCGGCTAATGCCGAGGATGCCAAACGGAGCATCCAGCCTCCATGTAGCGGCGCACCCTCAATCAATAAGATGAATTGAACATACTAATGTATATTCATCACCCCCAAACAACAAGAATAACCAACTAAGAACAGAGTGTCTGCTAGCACGTTGCGAGATCAAACATCATCACTAGTCACCTATTTCGTCCTCGTCAATTCCGTCCTCGTCATCAGGGTGGAAATGAATATCCGTTGTTGATACGTCCGTCATAGTTTCAGACTCTGCCTTTGGCACAGAACCTCGTAGAAAAGTGGTACCCGCCCAAGTGGCGCCGTATAAAAGCATTGTAGTGCCACATGTCTGCGGTATCGCGAGATATAGTCTTGTAGCGGTCATTTACACACTCAAAGTACATACATACCGACGGAAGGGTTGTTGAATAAGGGGAGGCAACAAGAATCCGTCCCTTGGCATTCAAGTGACG
>JBBPTD010000320.1:0-32143 GCA_038093895.1 Boletus aff. mottiae | reverse complement strand
CCACACCCATCAGAGCCAGTTGCGCTACGGCCACCTTTGCACCAACCCCCTCCTTTCTTCCGACCCGAGATACCATGACACCTGCTTCCACTGCCATCGCCTAGGACATATTCGCCACAATTGTCCCGTATACCAATGCCCAGTCATGGGCTGCCATCAATGGGCCCCCAGACACAGCCAGGCAAACTGTCCCATTGCCACTCGTTGCCCAGTCCTCCTTAGCCGGCTCTCAGCCACTCATCCCCCGGGACACCAACCCTTGGCCACACGCATTTCTGGTTGCTCTCGTGGAATCCCCGCCCCCGAATCTTTTTGCAACCCACAACGGGGTTGTAACACCTCTTCCGGTTCCTCTCGTTCCTCTCGCTCCTACCGATCCTTGAACTCTGGACATGGTCTCCCCATCCCTCCTCCTTGAAGGTCTGTCTCCCTGGCACGACGTTCTCCCTCCCCCGAATTGGATGACGTTATCGATGAAACCAGCTATGCCAACATCACCAGCTCCCCCGGATACTCCTGCATGGTGCTATCTCTTTGAACCTTTAAGACCTTAGTCTTTCGAGGCCACACTCGTCCCCACCCAGGCCAAGCGTAACACACGTTGTCTATGCTGGTGACCTCATACACTTCATATCCACATCCCACTCCACCATCGTCGCTGTCCTCAACACCTGCATTCGCTCTGACTTGACCTACTCTAGGATCACCACGACCGACCCCCCACACCCCTCCCAAATGTTCACAGACATTGGTGGATTAACTTGACAGTGCATAACTTTTTGAAATGTCTGAGTCATTGCAGTTTTTGACTTCAGGATACCCAGAGGCATAGGCACATGTCATGATGTAGTATTCCTGAACCCAGAGGAGTCTTGGCTTGACTTTTCTGTCAGTAACCTTAACCTTGCTCAGGGGTTACATTTGTGTAAACAAGTGTTTTCTTTCTAACCTTTTGACTCACGACATACAATCAGCTAGGTAATAGCACAGATACAGGCATGGGCTCATGGGTACTATTTGGACACGATCAATGCCATTGATGACATCACAGGAATGGCAATGTGCACAAGCATCTGAAGTGCACGACTGCAGGCACAATGACAATGACACATACATGGCCCTACCCACACTACAGCCACCACCTGGAGGGCACGACAATGGCAATGACAATGACAAAGCAGTGTTTTCGATGACCCAGCACCATCAACGGCACAACAACAATGACATATGTACAGCTGTACACTGCCCCACCCTTGCTTCACCCTCACCCAGCCCTTGTGCTCATCCCACCACCTTTCATCCTTGTCGTCACCTCACTACCATCACCTCACCAGGGGCCCTCATCTGCACCCACAAACAGATGTCGATGCCATGTAGGTAACAACAATGAAGACGATGACAACAAGCATACTCTATCATATGCATGGGGGACACAGCAGCTGGTGACAATGACGAAGGCAACAAAACAATTACGATGCAATGTTGTTGATGGTGCTGGGCCATCAATGACACCACAATGACAGGAATATCTAATGACAACAATGACAACAACGTGACAACTTGTTGTCCTCGTCATCATTTGCCTCTCGCCCTTCCCTCACTGGTTCATCAACTGTTACATGTGGTAGGCAAGGTTGACCCTATCATTAGAGCCTTGTGCTAACTGAAATGTCCACATACCAACTCTCATCATATATGTGGAGTAGTCCCTTCAAAGCAAGGGCCTGGTAGCTCAATGGTAGAGCACAGGTAGCTATAACCTGAGGCTGCAGGTTCAATCCCTGCCCAGGTCACATTTTCCCATTGGATAGTTGTCATAAGATTAAGTTAAATCTTGATATCAACAACAGACATTGTGGGTCACCTTTCTCACATATGTCGTGTCTGTGTATATTGTACTGTCTTTCCATGTCCATGGCCGAAAACTAATTCAGTCGGTGCAAGACAAGGATGATCTTTAGCATCTTGCAATGAGGTTGACTGAAATGCTTCCCATCAAGCTAACTTTAGTTATATTATATTCCGTGTTTGTGATTTGATTGTGCTTGTGGATCCTGTATACTACTATGTATACTATGGCCTACACTCATATATCAATGCTGCATGCCGATTGAAAGCAGACTGTCAAATATGGATCAGCAATTTCCGAGTCAGCCAAGCAGCGGCCAGGGGTGTTGGCTGACTCTGAAATTGCTGATCCCTACTTAAACTGGTAAATTCTGCTTCAACTTCAACTTTCTTTTGCATTTTCACCTCCAATGCTTGTAGCTGTACTCTGTTAGATGTCCATGTACAATCAATTACCGTACTTACTATCTCTCAACATGGTGGACATAGATGTCATCCTCCAGTTGTGATTGCTGAGGCAGGCGGTCAAGAGAAACTCTAAAATTTCTTTAACTACCCTTACTAAACTACTCTGCAGACTGCAATCGTACGACCATATCCACCGGACTGGCATTGTTTGCTCTCATCATCATTATCATGAGATACCTATCCTCGGACGACATTGATATTTCCATTATGGCGGACCTCCTGTGCTTCTAGTATTCTGAACTTAAATCTCGTCAATGTATGACACAACATGACCAAAGTTTCCAATTTGGCAATCCCTACAAATGCCAGACACAAGTAGTATCACCAGTTGTAATAAAATGTTGTAGAGTAGCTTTACATCGAATAGATAGACAATGTCAACTAGCATGAACGTACACATGTCAACGAGTGAGTAATCCAGGTCCCTTTCTTCAACAGCCTACTCACGTGTTCAGTTTCCTTATCAGTGACTCTGGACTTTGCATCCTCAATATGGAGCTAGGACACTGCCTACAGCAGCAATTTGCCTGACTGGACTAAGCGAGGACAGGTGCAGAGCCAAGGTGGAAGGGTGTGGTACTGTCTTTGTATTATTATTTTTTTTTTTTGCTGCCACACAAGGGTACATTAGGTTTTCTAATTTCTGGTTGCTGGACACTCATCAGTTAGTCCTTCTAGATCCCTTCCACTGAATGATTCATTGGCAATCTGCCTACCTCTTACAACATTGGTGTATACAGATCGTTCCTCCACGGTCAAGCAAATCAGGTTTACCCATAAAAGACAGAGTGCACTCAGCATCTCACCTTCTGCATCAGTATGTCTTTTTCTTGTGCTGATTGCAAGCAAATGTTCAAGAATGCCACAGCCCGCAGCCACCACCACTGGAGTCAGCACACCAAAATACCCCTGATCACTGTGGATGGCAAGGTATACAATGTCGAAAGGAAGGACAACAGGTTGTTTTGTCCTGTCGAGCAGTGTAACCATTCTTATGCAAGCCGGGTGAAGTTCGCAACACATGTCAAGAAGATGCACAGAATGATGAGGAAGTCGTTAATGCCATCACCTTCACTGACGGGTCAATCCCAAAAGAATGGCTGCAGCCAGTGGCCTTCCCTTCCAGGTAAGGTGCTTCTTTTGCATTCACTCAACATTTATTCATCCACCTGCCTTCCAGAGAGCAAGGCAACTGAGACATCTGGGCAGGATGGTTGTGGGGAGGCTCCGGCCCCCACAGCGTCCAGTGTTGTATCTGAAGGCGGGCTGCGGGTCCCTCTTCTGCCAGAAGACAGTGAGAAATTCTAACCTGTAGGAAAAGTCAATTTTGATGGGTGTGTTGCTGGCGGTTCAGGGCTCAGACAGATGGTGGGTGAGTGAGGCTCATATGTAACGTGAAGCCTAGTGCTCACTCTTCTTGACCACAGGGAACCCCCTGGCAGAAGAATCGCCTTCATACTTTAAGCATTTCTCTGATCTGCCAGATGTAGGTGAGAAAGCCTGACAACATATGGAAGGAGTTGCTGAGAGTAATCACCTCTTATGCTTCCCTGCCCAGATGGCCCTCTTCACAGGTCTGAGGTAGAAGCTCTTCCTGTTGAGGAAGAGCACAGCAATCTACACAATGGCAGAGTTGTTGAGCAAGTGTTTGCCTGGTTGCGGCCATTTTCCTGTTTGCTTGGCATGGGTACCTGGGACTCCCCTCAGCCTGTGCATTCCAGGGAAGTGGTAGTTGTGTGCAGGAAGCTCTTAGATACAAGGGAGCTCGCTGCCCAGGTTTCCGACACGGTCGTGAACAAGTTGGTGGCTATTGGTCTGACAGTGGAAAACATTAAGAAGCTCGAGCAATTGGGAGCAGCATGACCCCCAGACATTGTTGGTGGGGGCTCACAGGTAGCCATTCTTGCAGGTGCTGTCTCAGGCCAGTTG
The DNA here is from genome assembly GCA_038093895.1 of Boletus aff. mottiae. NCBI lineage: Eukaryota > Fungi > Basidiomycota > Agaricomycetes > Boletales > Boletaceae > Boletus > Boletus aff. mottiae. Next base: position 27,898 of record JBBPTD010000320.1, on the reverse strand, counting down.
ATGCCCATTGGTCTTAGGAAATAAATATTAATAAGCTTGTAATTTTAGGGGGAGGAATACCACCTCTTGCTTCAGATGAAGGCTTGCAGGTGGCTTGGTAGCCTCACCTCCTGGACGACATGGACAACTCAACCCCTCCATCTTCCTCCTTCATGGAGGATCCATTTGACTCCTCCACATGGACCACCAAGAGCAACTGGCGGTGTTCTCTTCCCAGCCCACAAATGAGCATTAGCTGGCTGAAACACCTAGTAGAAAGGCCCATGCTCAGTGACACATCGCAATCTATGACATCATCCCGTCCTCAGGAGAGGCTCCACTCGTTTGAAACTTTGCCACAATTCTATGACTCACTGACACAATTTTCTAGGCAACTAAAGAGGGCGCCCTGCCAGAGGTCATCACCTGGGAAGAGGCAATGTGCTCAAGACCAAAGAAGAGGAAGTGGCAGAGTGAGTTTTCGACGGAGAGCGACATAGACACCCGCATGAGGGAGAGTCAGTGTGAGGAAAGGTCTCAATGTTTCAGAGCCGGGGGAGAAATCCAGGTAGAGATACTCGTCACTGGCCAAACAACTGCTTAATCCTGGCTTTAGTCTCCATACACCTTGACCCATGAGCTCACAAGGTGAGGAACCCCTTCGTATTCCACAGTGGACTCCGTGTTGGCCACGAGTCCCAAGCTCAGTAAAAAGCTGTGAGTGAAGAAGGTTAGTGAATAGAGCAACATGTTACCAAGGATTGACGAGATATGTAGCAGCATACGTCCCAGTACCTCTCTGACTCCACAGCAGCACCTTCGACACCAACAGAACCTTCCCCTTCACCATCGCTTAGTTTGGGGGATTCCTTGCTGAGGGTGAGCCAATCTAGGCTAGGGATGGTGTCCCATTTGGGACGTACACAACTATTGAACAAGTACATGCCCAGGCTGCAGGACAAATTCCTGTTCCATTTTGTGCTAGAAGAAAAGCTAATTCCCAATCATTTCCCTTTGTGCCAATACATGCTGGACAAGCCTTTGGTGCAGGGGGACTACAAGGCATTCAGGTGGTCATTCAACTTCTCCACCAAATTCAAATATTGCTATTCCTGTGGAGCACCACAAGATCAACAGAAAAATGGGGAGTGCCCGGAATTCCAGGTCAGTTTGACATTTGGAAAATGTGACTACAACCACATCCTCTTCAGGACTGCATTCTGCATCTGGCAAAGCCCAAAGTTGCAGAATGAGATGATACATGATCTGGATATCACAGCTTCTATTGGCAGTCAAGAAGATTTTACTGAGTGGGTGAAGGAAATTAAGGCAAGGGAGGATAAGTACCACAACTGTTCTGAAGCTTTTCTTTGGTTCTGTGGGTGGTTGGAAAGATGTTGTCCCTCGTTTTTCATGTAGGTATCTCTACATTGTACTCTTCCACACAGTAGTAGCAGGCAAATTACTCCCTCCTCTTTCCAAGCTTCTTTCCCTTTGCCACTAGACTTGAGTGCTCAGACTGTTTGTCAGGTTCTCCCCACGTCCACTACCACCTCTCTTTCTCCTCTCGACACACTTGGAGGACTCAGATATCACTGTTACCATGGCTTTCTCATTGGAATATTTGGCAGTCTGACAAAGTCTAAGAGGAGTTAGTGAGGGATGACGATTGTGCTGCACTGTCCCACTCCACCAAATACCCACATCCAATGGGACATACGAACATCACATACCTGATAAACATAGTCCCATATCCCAATCCCAAGCTATTTCTGCCTCTGTTGCTGGGAAGTTGTCAGTTTGAACCACAGACACACTCTTTGCCTTTCTGGATGAACAGGTGATGAATAGGATCATACCAACAGTCTCACTTTCCCGCTACCAGAAGCACAGGGAAAAACGAGACCTGGAGTATTCTTTCACAGAGTTTGAGTGGGCACCCAATCTTTGTTTACAGACTCATCCTCATGCGGTCGCTCAGTCGCATCTCACAACGGCCAAATTCACTCTCTGTGGGGTCAACGACATGAATGCTTCCTTTGAGATCTTCCTTGGCTTGTACCGCAATGCACTTGTCACATGTCTTGTTGGTCACACTGACTGCCCATTCACGTTGATTCAGTTGGCTGCAGTGTATTTGGCACAATTCAAGCAACAGGGGGACAGATTGGATGAAGCACAGGTCAAGGAATTACTGTATGAGGATATGGGGCTCAGCTCGCAGTCAAGAGGAGGGGTTGGGCCCACTGCAAATCTAGTTTTAGTGCAGAAATGGCTGTCCAAGCAAAAAGGAATGATACAAGAAGTCCATAAGCACAGACAGATAGGCCTGTGCACTGCCATCTAAGGATATACTTGATCTAAAAATGAATGAGTTGCAGCAAGGGAACCATACTTGGCAAAGGAGGTGTCTTACCTGAGCTGTGCGACCTTGTCCATGCCATCTTCAAAGCCTGGGGGTTGGTGCATGTAGATCTCATGGTCAATTGTGCTGTGTAGGAATGCACTGGTGACGTCGTCTTGGCACTGGTACCATCTGTGGGCTGCAGTGAGGTGGAGAATGGTGCAGATGGAGTCGAGGCGTACAGTAGGGGAATAGGTATCACTGAAGTCGAGGCCAGGGATCTGGGAGTAACCCTGAGCAACGAGACAGGCTTTGTAGCATAGGATCTTGCCATTTGGGCCATATTTGATAATGTAGATCCAGCGGCAACCAACAATCTTTCGATCTTTTGGCTTGTCGACTAGTTTCCATGTTCCACGCTTTTTCAGTAATTCCATCTCTTCTTCCATTGCTTTCCACCAATAGTCAGTGTTGGTGCCCATGGTAGCTTCCCGGAAGTTGCGGGGGATGTCATGGCTGTGTGCGGCAAGATACGCAGTTTGTGCGATCTTCCCAATGGTAGTTGACTCAACAGGCATCTCGGCTTCTTCATCCTGTGCCTTGTGGGCATCCTGGTCCATTTTCCATTGTGTCTTTGTTCTGTCTTGTTCAGCCTTTTGCTTATCAGCTGCTTCTTTCTTCCAGGATGGGTGCGTGACACATTCGGATCGGTGAAGTTTTGGGACTGGTTCCACAGGCTCTGAGTTAGTGGATGGTGTGGTGTCTGGATGAACCAGTGTAGTGGTTTGATTGGTATCAGTAGTCTTTATCACCCCCTCAATCAAAGTGGTATTTGGGGATATATTAGGCACCCCCTTGCTTGGAGTGGTATCAGATGGGGTGTCAGTGTCAGTGACATGGCTGAATACTTTCTTGTAAATGAAGACATCTCAGAAAGTAATAAATTTGTGTTTTGAGGGGACCCAGACCTTGTAGGCTTTGGATCCGCACTCAAATCTGCATAAAACTCCATCTATGGAGTGTGCATCAAGTTTGCAGCAGTGTTCAGGTGGGATGCGGACATGGCAGCAGGAACCAAAGATGCGAAGTATTGAGACACTGGGTTTCTTGTCATAAAAAGCTTCATTGGGGGTGGATCGGGATAGGACCTTTGTGGGGCTGTGGTTGCGAATGTAGTTAGTGTATTTGTGTGCTTCAGGCCAAAATCCCTTTTAAGAGCTTTGCATCTGTAAGCATTGCTAGTGCACTCTCATGGGTGGTCTGATTGAATCATTTGGCGATGCCATTTTGTTGTGAGGTATATGGAGCGGTGAGCTTGTGTGTGATCCCTTTCTCCTTGGAGTAAGACTTAAGTTTTGTGTCAATAAATTTGCCACTGTGGTCAGATCGCATGAATTTTACCTGTCGACCTGTGTAGGTCTCGAGGTGCTGGATTAGGGTTTTGATGAATGCAGTAGCATCATCTTTGTGTCGGAGGAATTCCTTCCAGCCTTTTTGGCTGTGGTTGTTGACAATGTAAATTGTGTAGACATATCCTTGGATGGATGTGTTGAAGGGACCTTATAAGTCCATATGTAGGCACTCTATTGTGTTTTCAGCTTGGTTTGAAGCAGCAGGGGGGAATGGTGCCTGGTGGTGTTTGCCCTTGGCACAGCCATTGCATGGGAGTAAGTCCCCCTTGCCTTGGAGGTCCATCCTGTTTACTAGATTGTGTCAGTCAAGGTACTGGAGGCTTTTGAGGCTGATATGGCTGAATTGGGCATGCCATAAATCAAGATTGAGCTTTGATTGGGCAGTGAAGGTGACGTCATAGTGGGCAGTAGGTGGTGCAATAGCACTGTTGATTTTATATAAGTTGCCACGGAGGCAGCCCTCCATGACGATCTTGCCATTTGGCTTTATGATGGTAAGTCTTCCACCACATTTTGTGATCTCCATTCCTTTTCAATCCATTCAGCTCTCCGACATGAGGTTGTTGTGGGCGTTAGGGCAGTAGCTCACATCTGTGAGTCTTATTGTGTGGTCTGGCTTGTTTTGTACAGATACCATAACTAGTACTGCACCGGTACCAAGAACTTGTAGTTCCGGCCTGTCTTTAACAATGCCCTTGATCTGTTCATTGGCTGGAGTGAATGTTGTGAATGCAGAACGTTCCATGCAGATATGGTTGGTGGAACCACCATCGAGAATCCATTTGAAGCGAGAGCATGTGGGAGTAGTGTGTGAGGGGTAGGTCATGTAGCTCAGGTCCAAGTCTGAGCATTTCACATCAGAGTGGTTGTCATCATTGGCTACGGCTTGGTTCGCCCACTGGCCACATTTTGGCTTGCTGGGCTTACTATCGCCTTTTGCCTTTGACTTTCCTTTGAGTTCATTCACTCCATCCCTGTCTTTGTCTTCCTCTTTGGACTTCTCCTTTTTGTCCTTATCATGTTTTGCTTTTGCGAGGCAGTCCTCTGTGTTGTGGCTCGATGACCGGTGGTATGAGCAGTACTTTTTCTCCTTTGAATTGTCCTTTTTGTTGTCTCCCTTACTTATCTTATTCACATGAAATGATGATGCTGTGGTTTGGCTATTGCATATGCCATATTCGTCTTGGATGTGGCGCTCAATTTCAGTAGATGTGTAGTGCTTGGGTAGTGCAGCGAAGACATAGTTCCATGCAGGCGGCATGGAAATATGTAGGAAACATGCAAATAGGTCATCATGGATGTCATGATTCATCATAATGAGGTTGTGACAGAGCCTTTTCATTGCAGCAACATGTTCCATGGCGTCTTCACCATCTTTATGGTGGGTGGTGACGAGTTGGGTGATGGTGAGAGTCCAGTTTGTTGTTGTGGTGCCCACATAAAGTCTCTGTGCCTCACTCCACATCTCAGATGCGCGCCAGAGGTGCCCGAGCTGCTGTAGCACTTCAGGTTCCATGCAGGAAGTTAGGATTGTGCAGACAAGGTTGTTTGCACGTTCCCATCAGATGCTCTGGACCCGGTTTTCGGAGATGTCCAGAGGGTGGAAGTGGGGGTCAAGGTAACTGTGGAATGACTCGGGGGTCATTTGTAGTGCATGATGGATGCTCATTTGCCAGAGTGCATAGTTGGGGTTGGTCACAGATATTTTAGGGTTGATATTCATTATAAACTTGAATTTCAATGGGTTGACGGACCGTCTTAGTGTAGGATGAGTGTTATTTAGGTCACCCATGTTGTCATCAAATACTCCAAGGGACTTGAGGTCATATGGTGTCATTGGGCATGGTGAGCACATAGGGAGTCAGATTTCCAGGTTTGGTGGTGAGCGTGAGTTAGGCTGTGTTGGCCTAGCTGAAGCGCTCGGGTGGAGGTGCGTTGTGTTTGATGAGCCTCCTGAGTCACCGTGGTGGTCCAGCCATGAGTTGTGTGGATCGGTGGAGAATAAAGCTGGGTTGAGGTGTCCGACCGTGCTTTGAGGTAGTTGGGATGGTCCAGCTGCTCATGGGCTGTTGCCGTGATTGTAATGACCCAGATGATGACCATAGTGTGGATTACCACCATGTCCGCCACCATACATCTTTGCTGGCAGATGGCAGGTGATTGGTGGTTGGTAACGTAGGTAGTGGGTCTTGATTCATTTTCAGGCTTGTATTGCACGTATTGTGTTTCTCTGTGTGTTTTCTGCACTAAGCAGGGCTCATAACCTGTTGGAGCACAATGACTGTAATGTAGAGCTAAGCTACATGTGGGTGAGTAAATGGTATGAGACTGGAGGAAAGAGGAACGTGCAGTGCATGTGTCACTGCGCACCATATCTGAAAAAGGAAATGTAGCAAAGTGTAGCATAGTTTGCCTAATAATAAGTGGATTACTATCTGTTTCTCCAACAGGGGTGAGGTCCACACTCACATTGCATATACATGTATGGCTGGGACAGTACTCAGCTCCCTCGCTGGAGTCAAACTCAGACAAACATCCAAGAGCTGGCAAGGAAACAGCAGACATGATTCAATAGCGGCATGAGATGATGTTGTTACACTTGAGTTTGAAGGAGGGGATCATAGCCTGACAAGGCGAAAATGGCACATAAATATACCATGATGCCATCCTGCCACAGTGGAAAGGCTGTCATATCAGGGAATTTTTAATGGAACAATAATCCATTATAATCCCTGGAAGACATTATATTCCTACTAAATATCATTTATTTGTCTCTGTTTGGTGTATAGTTGTAATTGTTGATATAAACAATGGTATATGGTTATAGGCAGCAGGTCATAATACTTGAATTAGGAGAGATATTGAGTTTTTAAATCTCTGCCAGAGATTATAATGGATTATCATTCCATTAAAAATTCATTGATGGCCAGCAGGCAACAGGAACGAGATGAGAAGCATTCAAGGTTGTTCTTAGTTCCTTCAGCCATGCAACATAGTCAGCATTGTCATTTCTTCTTTCTGCGGTTCCACATCACACAGACCTGTCAGGTGCACAAGACGAGTCATGATGATGGTGGGTGATCCCTTCCCTCGAGGAGATCAGATCGCACATGCGGCCTTGCTCTTCCTGTGAGTTGGCAACTAGTACTTATATGGTCATCCTGGAATTAAGATTCAAACTTGAAATATCAGAATCTCGAAATGCTTATACCATCATATAGAGGCGTTCTTTAGGATCATTTTGAGCCCCTGGTCATGGAAATTGGTGGTGGCGTTCTTGAGATAAAAATCAAACAAGGCGTTATTATATATACATTATAGATCACCATGAAGATAATTTTCCATGGGCTCAAAAATGTCACCAATGGATTCACAGGGTTCCAAAACCCCCAGGAAAAATGCTAGAATGGTTTGGGAAAGCAATGCTCTTGTGATACATTTGTTTTGCATCAATTCTTGAGGAGTAGATGGTGGATTTTGATGAAAACGATTTTTGTGGGCTTAGCGGTTGTTGCCATCGTGTTTGCAGGGTCATATAACAGTAGGGACACCCATGGGCGGACTCATAGCTAGCGTATTCATTGCTGGAAAAATCAATCTTTGCCAGGAGGGTCCAGGAGAGTCAGGTGGATTTTGATGAAATGATTTTTGTTGGCTTAGTGGTTATTGCCATCATGTTCACAGGGTCATATAACAGCAGGGACACCCATGGGTGGACTCATAGCTAGCATATTCATCACAGGAAAAATCAATCTTTATCAGGAGGGTCAGGTGGATTTCAATGATGATTTTTGTGGGCTTAGCAGTTGTTGCCATTGTGTTCACAGGGTCATATAGCAGTAGGGACACCCATGGGCAGACTCATAGCTAGTCTATTTGTCGCTGGAGAAATCAATCTTTACCAGGAGGGTTAGGTGGATTTCAATGAAAATGATTTTTGTGGGCTTAGCAGTTGTTGCCATCATGTTCACAGGGTCATATAGCAGTAGGGACACCCATGGGTGTACTCATAGCTAGCATATTCATCACAGGAAAAATCAATCCTTATCAGGAGGGTCAAGGATCACATGTGAGATCTGAGTGAAGTATGATAGTAGCAATGCCAGGGATTATTTCTATGACCATCTGGGGGCCCAATAATATCCTGACAGTCTTTCCAATGATATCTTGCTCTGCAACAAAGATCATAACTCATAGAAGGAGGTGATATGGTATTATTCCGTGAAGATGATTTTGAAGGGCTTGGTGGTTGTTATCATCATCTTCAGAGGGTCAGATAATCATGGGGATACCCTCATTCATGCCTCCAGCCAGCCTTGTGGAGGCTAGAAAAATCAATCTCTCCAGAAGATGGGGTAGGCAAAGCAAGCAAAACAAAGTCACAGCCATATCTGTACTTGTTCCAATGGCTTTATAGAGTATGTGAATGGTCAGGGAAATATCACAATGCAACAGATGTCAAAGCAAAAGATGAAATGGCTTCTTCAAGGATTTAATTTTCAATTGTTGTTATCACCTTCAGAGGGTTGGACAATACTAGGGACCCCTACACAGTCATCCATATGTACCATACTGGAACCCAGAGAAATCAGTCTTTGCCAGGAGATGGGAAGCCATATACAACATTGGCAATTCTAGGGATTGCTCCATTTGTAAACACATGATAGTCAACCTTGTTCATAGCTAGTCATTCAATGTTTGCAGAGGTCAAGGTGAGATATATTATTTTTATCTTGGAGCATGGAAATGATCAGGGAACAGCTACAATTGCAACAGACATTATGGATAGGTTCTTTATAAACACAGTCAACTCGGAGAACCACATATCAATACAAGGAGGTCAGATGATATCCATCCATAATCAAAGCTGTTCACTCAAACAAGGTTACCTCCCAACAGTCAGTGTTTGTTACAAATTTCCTAGTGCTAGTTCACAAGTTCTATTTAGACAAACAGTTTGCTTTTCTCACTTTCCCAACAAAGCCCATTATAATGTCACAATATTAATAATGCCACCTCCACACAAATCAGTTACATCACACCTGATGTCCAAGTACCAACCCATATCCTAGTACAATATTCATAGTCCATGATTCACAATAGTATGTACATAGAAGTATTCCCTAGTCATGTTCTCTTGTCAATCAAGCAGGCAACTGGTCTATTGAATCAATTGACATTACTCATTGCATCACACTCAAATGTCAGGTGTTGTGACATATTACATATCAAGAGTCATCACAACTTCCCTCCTCTTCCTCTTCACCATCTACTGAAGCAGATTCATGAGCAGACATACCAGGCCTTTGGATCCAATGTCGCAAAGGTGAGCTAAACTTGTCCTGCTCCTCAGAAGTGAGATCCCTTAGCTCTACAATCTTGACTCTCTGTGGTGGTCTTCTCTTGGTTTTGGCTGCAGTGCTTAGGCACTGAACTTATGCTCTCCTCAATTACTGCTCAGTCTCCACCCTTTTGCTGGCCAGTCCATCAAATCCACTTGATTGCCACAGGACCTCCTCAAAGACCTTCCTGGATTTCAGTGAACAATGAGAAGGCCAGCACTCCCAAGGCTTGCATTCCATTCTAGACTCCTTGCTCAGCCCTTCCACCTTGTAGAACTTGGGATTGGTGTAGAACACAAAGGAATGTTCTTTAACCTTCCATACGAATCCCTTGGTTTTCTGTGTGCCCTTTTGACTTGGAGGAAGACAATGAAGGTGTGAGAAGATGGTTTCCAGTGCATCATCCACAAGCAGCATCTCTTCATCACTGCGCTCCTCCAGCATTTCATGATAGAACTTTATATACCCCATGTCGTTCAGGAATGGCAGCCATTGTGAGCCATGCATCAGTACTCTTCCTCCAGGAGCAGGAAAGTATATCTCCTTCTTGCTTGCAAATGACATGGAATGGGGTCCTTGTTGACCATGTACCACACCATTCTCAATTTCCAAACCAGTGTTGCATGCCTCAAAGGTGGTGTGAAGGAGGGTCTGATCAACGCTAGAGACAGTCCAGCATTTCATGATATCAGACAAGGACACAGGACTGGGTGTAATTCCCTTCAACGACCTGTCATCTACCATCAGCCATAATTGTTTGGTGAACCTGCAGAACACATGGGCCAAGATTGCCGACTGGTTCTGCAGTCTAGAAGGCATGGTCCATTCCTTGAGCATTAGCATGGGATTGGCTGTGATCACTTTCTTGAGTTGACTCCAAGTGGGATTAGGTCCAATGGGAAACTTGACAGTCTGATCAAAGCCATCCAAGATGGTGGGTCATTGAGAGGCCAGAGCCTTGTCCCATTGAGCCTTGGCATTGAGACCCATCAGAGCAAGAACTCGGAAGTTGTCGCTCTCCTGAACACTGTCAAGACAAGGCTGGAATTGTGCATCCAAGTCATGAAGGAAGAATGTGTTGACCCTCCTGAGGACATTACAACATTCAAGCAAGGTCAAAGATTCCCTGACATGGAAGTCATAGATGATTGGAGTACCAAGCATGCATCGAAGCATGTGGTTTAGAATGCCAGTGAGGATTCCTAGGTTTGGAGGGTTGAGTTGCTTCAGTTGGACCTGAGTTCTCTGTAGTTCCTCCATTCTTCTGAAAAGAAAGTTGAACCAGACCCCAGATGAAAGCCAGAGAACTGGTTTGGACTTCATGTACCGCTTTGCCTAAGACATGTCTTGTTCAAGCAGGCATGCAGGCAAAAGGAGAGAGGTCTCTCACATGTGATATGACATCTCTCAGAAAGATTTGTACTATCTGTCCACTGACCCGATACTCGTCTCTGACACCATATGTCTTTGCTTTCACACCATGAAGGACTTTGATGATCCCAGAGCATTCCTTATAATATGCTGGAGCAAGGTTGTATGCATCACTGTCTTTCGCAAAGGAGGGTATGTTGTTGTTGGAATGAATGGCCTCATAATAGAGATTGTATGTGTTTTGAAATGCAATGTGAGTTTGAAGAGCACAACTCTCTGGCATCTCGGCCTGCAATGCACCATATCTGTAGAGCATGCAATGGTGATGGGGGGTGCCCTTGTTGAAACCAGCAGCTGCATAAGATTCCTCCAAGGCATCCAGTTGCCACAGACCAACCAAGGGTTCTATGTTCTTGGGGGTGAAGGAAATGCCAACATCAACAAGAAGCTCTCCATTTCTATGATCAAGCATATAGTCCCAGTTCAGGCAGGACAGATTGTGGCAAAGCACCACCTCAGGGGAGACATACTCACCTTCCTGGCCATCTTTGGTGAGCAGCTTGATGCCCTTTCCTTTCATAGCAAAGAAGAAAGATCCATACATGGAATGATCTTCCTCTTCTGAGATGAGCCACTTCATGTGGTATTGGACGTCAAGGAAGGCCTGGTTGGAGAGTGGAAGCGTCCTTCCACCATATGAAGTGCCCTTCTGCTTGTATCGCCCCTCCTCCAATGTTTGTAACATGTAAGGCACCCAGCTCTCTTCTGCTTGTTCCGCTATGGCTGGCAGAAAGACTTCCTTCCAGAATGGATCCAGCACATCTTTGGGCATCATGTTCATGCACCTTCCTGTGAGTGGGCTGTGATGAATCATGTGTGGAAAGAAAATGTAGACCCTGAGGCCATGTCCAGTAGAGGAGGAGAGCTGTCCAATGATGGCATGTGGTATGGCATTGAGGGGAACTTTTTCAATATCCACTTCTTATGGTGTCCCAGAGCTAGCTGATCTGCCTCTGATTGAGGGACGAGAACATCAACATAGACATGGTTGTGCTTTGGAATGCCAGCCTTGCCATCATACAGAGGTGTCAGGTATACTCTGATACTGTTTCTGCACACCAGCTTCCTCATAGTCCAGATAATGCTATCTATGTCAATAGAGATCTCAGAAACATCGATCTTGTCCTGTTCAAGATCAATGCAAACATAGTTGTCTTCTTTGGAAAAGATAGGCAGGTGAACTTGGACAAACATATTATGACCATTCGTACACCACTCATTGATTCTGGGGGAGTTCCCTGCATACTGCAACATCTCTGTTGCACTCATTGCTTCAACCTGTAAAAGGCAGCCATCTTCGGATGAGCATTTCACTGCAGAGTCAAACCACTGATACACTTGCCTGATCTGCATCTGGATTGTCTGAGTTCATTTGACTATCCATCTTTCCTATGGTCATGACATGATCCATGATGGCAATGGGTGGAGCCAAATAGAACATTTGAAAGGAATTGGTGAGAATGCGATAGCCATGATCCTGCCACATGATCCAAGCAGGGGCGAGTACCATGTTTCTGAAGGGATGTGTCAAGATGGAATATATGTTTGGTCATTGGAGCATCTCCAAGGTGGGACCATTGTCATAGTCATCATAGTGGTGATCGTGTGGAAGAAACTGTTGTCCCTTGTAGGCAGAAAGGGATATTGGCTGTGACATTCTGGGGAAGCATTGTGTAATTCCCAATCACCAATCCTTGACATGTCTGTACAACGTCCTGGCAGCATTGGACAATTGTTCCTGATCATGGTGATCATCCTTAATACCTGGCTTTTCATTGTTGTTCTGCATGGCATAAGCATAGGTACCCACAGCATAGGCAGGAATATGTGCTTGACACAGGCATGCACCACAGAGTATCCTGTGGCTTTTGATTGAAGCTAGCAAAGCTTTTGCTGGATCTGTGGTGTCCTGTTCAGGTCCTTGGCCTTCCTCCTGAGAATGCTCGCACTCCTCCTGGTCTCCATCGTTCTCACACTTGTCCTCCTTGTTTCTCCTAGAGTTCTATTGGGCAAGCTTGACAATGTCTTGTTGGCAGTCCTGACACAGGTTACTGGCAAGAGTCAGGGAGCACAGCAATCGATGGTCTTGTTCCTGATCTCCACCAGACTGCATCTGTAGGATGGTTTCATCATCTAACTCCAAGTGATCCCAGTGAGGGGGCATGTCTGTCAAGAAGTGCATGCAGTCCTGAAAGCTTGTCATACATCACTGCTGGACAGCCCCAAGCATATTGAGGCATAGGATGTGACCACAAGGAATGGGTGCAGGAGTCACAAGCGAGCAGTCTAAAAATGTCCTCCATGTTTCCTCGAGGCCATTCTCCATACACATTTTGATGAGGGTACAAGTGACAGATCCACAGTCATAACCATTCTGCTTCCAATGCCTGATCAATACAAAGACAGTGTCGACATCGCCTGGGTTCCAATGATGAAGGTCGGAGATGGGTTTCCAATGTTCCGGTCCTTTCCAAGCCTTCCAACTTGAATCATATTCAGGATTGTTGTTGCTGAGCTTTCTTCCGAACACATATGCAGTGTGAGCTTCATAGTCAAACACCACAGGAAAGTAGTGTGCTGAAGCTGGATCATGGACCTTCCATGGATACTTGGTTTTCATATCTATATGTTTCAATCTCTGCAGGGCTGAGTTGAAGGTCAGGCCTGAAGCAAAAGATCATGACATAGCAACACAGGGATTCGCTCGGACCATCATGCCAGATGGTTAAGAGATAAAAGTCACAGATGATGCTATCTAGCCACTGTGTGTCAGCAAGCATTGGAGGCTCCATGTATGCAGTATGCCACAGTGCACCAGATGACAACCTGATCACTAAAGGTGGGGACTCAGGTCACAAGAATGAAAAGGCATGCAGTTTGCTCACCACCCAGATCTTCTCTAGACATTGCAATCAAAGGCTGATGGGAAGCAGCAGGAACTACATCCACATCCACATCTGATGGAGATGCAGCTGGAGATGCTTGTTCCCATAGGACCCATTTTTCTAAAATCACAGACACATCTTCAGTTGTAGATATTCCTTTGACTGGCTCTTTCTCTGCCATAGCCAATCTTCGACCAGGCTTGTGTTTTGGCGGCCTTCCCCTTCCTCTCTTTTTGACTACAAATGGCAGGAGGTTACCATATATTAAATCCAATCATCCAAGGAAATCACATACTACTACTACTATTATTGTTATTCTGAGCCGTTCTGGCATGTTTCAAAGGTTGCAACCTTGTGTTCTCTACAGGCTCATTCTCTTTGATGATAGGCAACCTTGAAGTGTGCTTCTGCCTTGGAGAGCTTTCTCAACCACGTCTTATCTCTAAACAATGCAACAAGAAATGGGTTTCCAGCTTACAGTACAAACACACCTGCTACATACCTTGGTGTGCAGATGGAGACTGTGCTGTTGGAACGGTTATTATGACATACTGTATTGTCTGATGTGAGACTTACCATTGACTTCATCTGCAATGGCCTTTTGTCGTGTGGTCTTCCTTTTCTTGCATGGCCTTCCCCTTGGCCTCTTGGAGGGCTTCAAAACAAATTCACTCACTTATATGCCAGTGAAACAGGGTTGTAAGAGGCAGACATTACCATCTTGGAAGGTCTGATGTCACTTTCCAGCTTGCCTCCAGGTTGTTCCTTTCGTTTTGAGGGCCTTCCATTAGACCATGATGGAGCAGGAGAAGATGCTATAATGCATGCCATGGAATATCAGATTTTGCGATGGCAAACATGGATAGCTATATTGGTAACCTTGCCTGCCATCACCATCACCATCACTATCATACCAGTGATGTCTGGATGTTGGTGTGAAATGTTGATCTAAGATCCAATCAAAGGAGGATGCCAGAGAGGATGGTGATAGAGGAGGGGTGGCATGCATGTCGGAAGCATTTTCTTTGTCTGTCATGAAATGATCCAAGGCATCGTCAAAGGATACAGGTGATGAATGCACAAAAGGCCATTCGGCTTCTAAGGTTTGCAAGCTCAAGTATATGATCCAATCATCAAAGGAATCCAAATTAGAGGATGGAAGCACCGCAGATGATGGGGAGGGTGGACTATGACAATGCTCCTCATCTGATGAACCAGCATGGCCAGAACATGTGAACTCATTCAGGTCTGGCAGACTGCAGAGCACATCATCCATTGACAATATATGGTGTGTCATGTTGGCTGCCATCTATTCGGTGTGTGATGCAATGTGCCATGCATGCTCCTGTGGCTAGCCCTTTTATGTGTATGTGATATGATGACATCATGAATGTTAATTAAAATGTTCCAGAAGAATCCAGCAGGCATCTGATGCTATTTTTGATTCAGGGGTTCAAAAGTCGAGGAAGATAAAATAGCCATGATCAGTCTCCATCCAGCCTCCCACTTTGGTATCACCATCCATCATGCCCAATAAAGCCAAAGGACACTGGATGCCAACTATGCATGAATTTCATGGATTTCCGATGAGCAGGAAATACATTGATAAGTAACATTGCTGATTCTACAAACAGGTCATGGTATGTTGATATAGTGTGTAGTTGACAACCAGAAAACAAATGGTATTGAACAGTTTAGCGGTTCATTGGTGACCAACATAATATTCTTCAGACTCCCATACATTCTATCAAGCAGACTTGTGAGTAGCACTCCATTCTGAAGGGAAACCATCACCATATATGCTCCTAGTGTGACTGTCAGTGCCTTCAATGGTGAACACTGGCAGGCAAAAATAAAGGACATCAGGGTGGAAATGAACAAACATGTGACATGAACAACATGAGGTTGGTATGATAGACAAATGGTGTGATATATATATGGTGTCTGTTACAGGAACAGCCACAGAACATTTGGATCATGGTACAGTGGTTTCATCACAAAATGGACCGCCATGAAGAAAGGTGCATCTTGTGCATCTTCCTTTTGAAGTTATCCAATATTGTCCAGCTTTCATTCCAACCTAGCAATCAACGAGCTTGTCCTGTCCACTGAGGAGGCCATCATTGATGGTGCCTATATTGGATGTAGGCAAGCATTTATCTCAAGAAGATCAGATCACAATGACTATCATCTTTCGAAGCTGATGAAATCATCCACTACTTCGAGGATGCTATGCCATATCAGCATCAAGCCATTCCACCACTGGCAGCAGCTCTGTTTTGGTGATGGATGATAGAGCCCTAACTGGAAATGAAATAGCAAGAACAAGAGAAAGCAAAGGGGAAGGGAAAGAGAAAGGGGAGAAAGAAAGGCAAGGGAAAGGGGAAAGGGAAAGGGAGCACAAAGAAAAAGGAGATTGAGGGAACATATCGAATCATTGTAAGATCTTGATGACTGCCTATGTGCAACTCATTGTCAGAGCTTTGCAGGATCAGATAACCCACTGCCCCTTGTGTGCAAAGCCATATAATCCAGATTGCGATGCTCAGCGATTTTGTCGATTCTGTAACACATGGCATGTGTTACAACTTGTTCTTTATCCCCTCTCTTTTTCTTTACATTCTTACACTTGTACTCATATCAAACTTGCCAGTTCGACTCTCAACTTAGGACATTATTTCCTTTATTGCTGACTCACCTACATTTACTCATTCTTATCTGTTATCTCACTTGCTTCGTCAGTGATTACTTCCTTCATGTTCCATTCCATTCTATAGTTTTCCATGACCAGCCCTAACTATGCCTGCCCTTAGTCATGTAACTGGGTATATAAACCCATGATAACTATCTTTTGTACTTTAGCTTAGATCTCCTCGATCCACACCTTGAATTCATTGTACTTGTCTCAAGCTCCTTCTGACTATTGACCAGTCACTCTGAACCCTTAAAACCTTCAAACCTCTGAACCTTTGTGTTCCTTTGAGGAACGTCTTTCTTGGACTTTGTGCTACCATTAAGTGCATGCTATCTCTTTGAAACCCTTGACTTAGTATTTCAAGGCTATGCTCATCCTTACCCAGGCCAAGTGTAACAGCATGGTGTGCTCTGTCTACAAGACCTAGGTCTTGCTCCAGAGTCAGATGGAATATCCGCACAGGTGAAAATGCAAACTGACCTTTCAAGTTGGGGACCACGGCCACATCTCGATGTCTTTTTGAACATCCTACATAGACCAATCTGACGTGGAAAAAAGGATGGTATAGTGGGCAATGGACTTCTTGTCAGCAGAGCATGGGAGGTGTTTGAAGAGTCAAAGAAATCACACAAAGATCAAGTCACTGAAAAACAGTGGAGGTACATTGGAATCGATGGAAGCATGTTGGACAAATGGGAGGTGGAGATGAGTGGCATCTTGGAGGAAGAATACTTTGATTGTCCAACATGTCGGTCACACAGCTGTTCTGGCTTCCTATGAATCGTTGGCTCTTTGTTTTCCATTCCATTCATTCATTATTTATGTAAACATGGTCAACTTTGTTACTTCGACTTCCCTTCATACAATGTTGTTAAAAGCATGAATCCTTGCTGTGTGGCACTGTCCACTGTCACCTTCTGATCACGAAGATCTATGAAATACTGCCCCAGTCATTCCATAGACCTATTGAAGGTGGTCTGTCACAAGGTCAGCAATGTCGACATCATGTGATGTTTCACCCCTTACATTACATAGTTCCTTCTTGATATCTTCCATCTCTTCCATGCTTTTGTCAAGATGCCATATGATGTTCATGCAATCTAGTAGCTGCACAGATTGTTTAAATGAAATGAATCAGTTAGAACCTCACCAAAGGTGTGCACATGTGACATTTACATTACAGTGTGGAAACATCATGCCAGTGTCTGTGCTCTTGCACAGAGTCACCAGATCATCTAGCCAAGTTGACAAGGCTCTTGCCTGTACCTTTATATGTTGTGGGCCGTGGCTAGGTCCCACAATGGCATTGTCCTGTGTGGGGACAACGCTCATCCGCTTTTGCAATCGACTGGCAGTCGAGGCCCTATATATGTCGGGTCCTTGCCTGTTGCCTTTTCATGTCCATCTGGGCATTTGCATTCTGGGACAAGACGATGAGAGTAACAGACTTGAAGTCATAGGGGGAGGATGGATCTGAATTCACTTCAACCTTCATTTCAACCTTGCCCTCAGGCTTGGACTCATCCATAGTCTTTTTCCTTCCTTTTTTCAATGATGGAAATGGCCTTTGGTTGTCCAGGTTCTCTTCTAAAATCACATTTCAAATTCAGAGGATGCAATAAGGTCATGGGGTACTTGCCTAGTCGTGTGGAGTTCGTTCTGTTTTGCAGGGTCATAGTAAATTCTGACATTGCTGAGGGTCTCCTGGAACTTGCACTACATGATCCATTAATGGCTAACTGTATTTCGGAGAGGCACAAGTCCGTACTGTGTGATGTCAGCATCTCTGGACCACAACATATCTAAATGGGTCAACAGGGAAATGATCGGCATCCATATATTGCTATGTCATCACCAGGTGACTTATGTTGAATGTGTTTCTTGATGTCATGTGTATCATCTTCTGCACCATCAGATTGGGAGGGAAGCAGATCCGATATCAACAAGGTTGACCGAGTGGTCGATGGATTGGGCGATTCCCTAGAGCCCCTACACATGGATGTAGAACTCGATTGGGTAGTGTATGGGGTGCACCCGACATGCAAACCTTCTGTGGGAGACAGAGTGGTGGATGGAAGTGGTGCAGGAGTGAATTTGACCTCCTCATTCCAGATCCACGAGATGCCCAACGATGGTGAGGAAGGAGGGGGAGGGAGACTGTGAGTTGCTTCTGACCTGTCAAATTCATCAACCTGTCTCTCTTCCATCTCCCATTCCATTCCATCATCATTTGTGGATTTGGTGAAGCCAGGATCATGCAGTGCATCTACACCTCTCCAGTGTCGTCTTAATGAACAATGAAAGCATGGATGCATGTCTGATCTGATCTCCTCCTCTTTCTTCTTCCCTTCTGGCTCAACATTGTTGGGTACCATATATGAGGAGGTGGGCCCTCTGCATGGACTCAGATCTGGACATGGGCTTGAAGATGTACCAACATCCCTCCAGTGTTGTCTGAATAGGATGTTGAAGCATGGATGCACGGAATGAGACAAAGACTTACTGCCTTGCTCCTCCTCAGCATCACTGTAATTGCATTTGTCCAGATGAAATTCATGCAGAATCGGAGTAGTAATAGGTGTTATCACAGGGCGCTGTGGAGTAGGAGCACAGAAATTGAGGGCTCAAGAAATAGATGAGACGAGGAGCATCGGCAACTACTACTACTTATGCATTTCACTGTTGGCATTCTGAACCATTGGACATTGGGGACAATGTTTGCGATCACATGTTTGTATGTCTGTTTGAGTTCACATGAAGATGTGCCATTGAGATATTTACATCACAGGACTAACTATCATCACCAATCGCCCTCTCCATGATGGCCATGTCCGGCAGGATAATGGCAGGGGTAGAGGTGGGATTGATGGTGGGAGACGTGCAGGATGACCAGGCAGGGGGTCTACTGGATGGGCGAGCAGAGGGGGTACGAGAGGGGATGGCAGGGGCGTGATGGACAACATCACAGAACAGTCCAGCGACTGGGTCAATGGCTGGTATGGTAGGATGAGACGATTCAGTGGGATTGGAGGACATGGACGTGGAAGGCAGTGGAACAGACATTTGTTCTTGACGTGCATGAGATGGACCAGCAGCAGCCATAACTGTGAATCGACCATTAGACTCATGTGATCAATAGCAAATGACGGAAACCAACCTGCATGAGCGGTGACCTGTGGCTTTCCTTTCCCCTTCCCTTTCTTTTTCTTTGGCCCCACAACTGCTGGACAACCGACCCAAATTAACATCACATTGTCAGTAGGAAACGAAACATGATGAACAACTGTCAATGCCAAAGTGCTTAGCTGCCATATCTGCCAATATTTGCCATTCTGTGTCAGTCACCTTGCTGTACATGAACTTGAAGTGCAAGCCAGACCAGGTTGCATTGGTATGGTCGGCCTTCTTGTAGATGTTGTCTAGATCTGTGGTGGGTCTTAGTATATTTTGTTCTGAATTGGGCCAGAGGCAGTGGGTGGTGTACCTATGTCTTTGAGCGCCACACATTCCAGAATGATTTCTGGATGCCCCTGTTGCCATGCCCCAACGAAATCAAACTCATGATATCTGACATGATATTCCACGACCAGATATTGGTTGAACAGGATGGAGTGGAAGGTCAGGTCCCTTAGGTATGTCAGGTTGTGGGCAGTGGTGAGCAGTCCCTTTACTATTGCATCCATGTAGAGGATGTAGCGCTCTACTATTGCATCCATGTAGAGGATGTAGCACTCTAACAGTGGGTGGAGCTTTGGCACAAGCACGATGTCCTTCCGTGATGTGATCTCCATGTAGACATAGTGCCGCCATAGGAAGTGGACTAGATGGTGATGATAGAAGGATGGGATAGCGATGGGGCCGTCCACTATACCTTCACCAGATGCACTATAGATGTTGACATTGAAGAGATCCTTCAGTGCAGTTGGATCAGGTAAATAACAAATTGCCATGATTGGTTTCAACTCCTGTTGAGATGGAGTGTTGTTTGGAAAGAAGAGATTGCTCATTGTGTGAGATGTGGTTTGGTCGAAGGGTGTAAGAATCCCTTGAGCGTTCTGTCTTTTATATAAATGGGAATCTAAAAATACACATGCACCACTATGATTGTGGGAACATCTTGCCCTGCAATCCTGGGTGCTGTTGCAGACATGTCAACGGTTGTGGTGTGTGTGGCAATCACTGCGATCACCCCCCCGATCACCCCCACTGCTACAAATACTAATCAACTTTTGGAATGATGAGCATATAAGGTGTACCATTGAAACAAACCATTGGCAACCCATTGGCAACCCATTGACGAACGGTTCAGATGTGCGACAGTTTCATTTATGATTGTGGGAACTCCCCCTTGCCCCACGATCCTTGCCACTTCTGACCCTGATGTGCAAACATGTCAATGAATCATGGCATGTGCAGCAATCACTATGACCATCCTCCAAATCTGCCCTGCCGTTATGAATACTGATTGACTTTGAAATGGTGAGCATTTGAGGACTACCATTGGGGCAATTGCATCTTCCCAACATGAAACCACACAAACATGTGCCGGGGTGTTGCAGTGCAGGGACTCCATTAACCATTGTTGGAAACACATGCCTCGAAGTGATTAGCGAGCATTACCAATTGATCATTTATGAAACATCTCAGTGGTATTTATTGTCTTATGTCAATAACATCATAAGACACAAGGCATAGATATCTATATAAGTGTTGCCACCACCAGACCCATTTGTCCCATTAGCATACCCTCAGCCTTTCTCGACACCTGATATGTTTCACCAACACTTTGGAAAGTTTGTCCCTACCAGCACCCTGGAAGAGTGAGGTGTGGACAGAAGTCATATCTATATCATTACCATTAACAGTGGCCCACCCTTCGATGTAACAATGGACACACATGAAGGTGATGTCTATGTCAACTTCAGTACAGAGAGCATGGATCACGAGATCCATGTTTACAAGAATGACCGCTGGACATCGTGGAACCCAGAGATCATCCTAAAGGTGGATCTGCTGGGGATTGAAGTACTCGCCACACCATGCCCCACTGCAGATCTGCAGTATGTCGAAACAGAGGAGGAGCTCCTGGGTGTGCCTGCGGATCTATCTATAAACATCACCACCCTTGCAGAGTTGGCTGCACAGACTGCAGAGTATCCACCATTGGTTGGCAAGCATAAGTGTGCAGTGCAGGCCGAGATGCTGTCCAGCCCACCACAACAAAAGTGATTCCAAAGGAACCTGAAGAAGATTGAAGATGACCTACAAAAGATGGATGTGGACAATGAAGCACAGCCGACACCTCGAAGCACCAGATGACATGGAAAAGGGAAGAAGAAGGTGACTATGCACAACAGTCAATCCATAGACAGTAGGGACATTGATACCATCCCAAAAGGACATCTGCCGACATCTGCCCCTCTGAATGCTGCATCCACTGATGTTGACATGCAACCTCCCAAGGATGTGGTCGAGGACAGGGGCAATACCGACAAGGTAGACACAGATTACCTGAGTGAGTCATCAGTTCAGTACATTGCTATATCCTTAGTGAACATATCCCAGACTACTATCGACTCATGGATGGCTGGGAGATTGCACACAGCAAGCAGAGCAGGCATATCCAGTGGCTTGTGCACCGTGTAACAACATACCAGTCATTGACATGCACAAAGGCCAGTATTCAGAACATCTCGATCAACTGGCCATAAAATCAAATTAATCCCTTTCTTTGTAGGATGTCAAGGCAACTCAATTCATGGCCAGATCACCATTGGCGACAGATGCCACCAACAGTGAATATCCGATTGTGGTCTCCATAGACTACAAGGACAATGTGAAGACTCAGGATAGCCTGCAAGGCTATCTCGCACATGGAATAGCCGTTCTGCTCCATGGGTGGAGTCCAGACCAGCCCCTCAATGGATTCACCCTTGTGGATGTCATGTCATACAGGCCGCCCATACATCAGACCATCACTTGGCAAGGTGCATGACCATCACCTGTTGACCTGGACACATCCATAGCTACTCAAACCCACAGATGCCAATGTGTGAGCAAAGATATTTTCGCAGAAGGTAGGGCAGAGATGCTATGCCAAGTCCATCATAGCCGGTGCCCTGTCCGACTTTGTCATGTCCACTGACAGTGGCAGCCCCGATGTGGGGAACTGTCTAGACCTTCCTGTACTCACCCCAGAGGTGCCATCCCTTGTCCAGTGAGTGTTACATCACATTACATCACATCACATCACATGTATTGATGGACTGACAGTGCCACCATGAATGACCAGCATGCATTCACAGTGACCACAAGTGAGTCATACAGGGTCTCCATGAACAGGCAGGGGCAGGAAATGGCAATGGCAAAGGGCAGGGGTTCTCAATTGATGCACATCGACAGCTGGCACAGCGGCAGATGGGACGTCTTCATGCATGGTGGATTCCTCACATACCCACATCACGATGGAGGTGGACAACTCACCTTCTCATATATTTGTGTGGGCGCCAAGCTGTGGGGCTACCTTGCCCTTTGTGATGTCAACCACAACAATCAGGAAGTGGTTCTGCAAGCATGGACCAAGTACTACGATACTCCTCTGGCCTCTGAGACGTTCGACAAGGGTGTTGATGTCAGTACAGTGCTCCTTGAGCATGGTGTGATCCTGTGAGTACTCTACTTTCACATATTCTGTATACCATTCCATTCCATTCACACTCCATTCAAGGATTCAGCCTCCCGGCATCAATACACGTCCAGGCCAAGCATTATGTCTGGAGGTCATATGTACAGTTACGACACCATGCATCTGATGGAATTTGTCATCATATTCGACCACAGCATTGATTGAGGTGGACGACAACACCCGGAAGCATTGAACACAATACATCCAGATATGCTGTGAAAGGTATATAGGATGGCAATGGCATTGCCTGCATTTGCCCCCACCCATCATGCGTGTTTCTGTCATTTCATTCTGATCTGCACTGGATTTGCCTAAATCATGGGTGGACAGATTTCTATAGGCATCCGCTCATTGGCATGCGCTCCATCGTCAACAAGGTAACCCATGAGATGTTGGAGGAAGGCA
Organism: Boletus aff. mottiae; assembly: GCA_038093895.1. NCBI lineage: Eukaryota > Fungi > Basidiomycota > Agaricomycetes > Boletales > Boletaceae > Boletus > Boletus aff. mottiae. The sequence goes on along the minus strand of JBBPTD010000320.1, from coordinate 4,720 downwards.
AAGACATCATGATCATGGATGACACAGGTGACATGGCAGATGAGGTGAGGGTGGAGCGCATTCGTACATGTCAAATCTTGGCCAAGGTAATGTCCTTCCTTAAGGTGGGGGACACATACACCGAGATGCGCAAAGGGGATTGGAAGGATCCAGGACCCATCATCGACCTTAAAAAGGTCGACTTTACTCTCCAATGAATGTAGCCGCCATCTGTACCATGTCAATTCCTCCTGTTCTAATGTCATCATTGTAATTGCATATGCTATCGCCTGAACATGATGTATATGCCACTACCTGCCAATAGGTCCATAATGACGATACAGCAGGACGTAGCACCAGTAACAGGAATATGGGGCTATTCATCCTCACCTGAAGCATCAGCCTCATCATCACCACCACCCCCCACCCGTCTGGGATTCAGGATATCTTCCACATCACTCACCTCAGGCTCATGGCCCTCTCCACCACCATGGCCACCACCACCCCTATCCTCAACACCATCATCCTCAAGGTGGGCACCCTCCCCTGCAGGGGGTGACATGTGTAACTCTGCAAGAATGTCTGTGAAACCGCCCATCAGCCATATAGATGTAGTATGGAGGGTGGCATATATCTCCACAATATATGCAATCAGCACCATTGTACATGACATACAGATGGTCATACCATTCTTCAAAGATGTGTGTGGCACTGCTGGTGATGTGCTCCCAACCTAGCGCCGTGATCAGCATGGTATTCCAATGGTTCCATTCCCCCTCCCAATCCATCCCACATGCCATTCTATTTACCGGCCAATCTACAGTCCATGTAAGGCAGTCACATGTGCGCAGGTAAGTCCACTCACTGAGTCAGAAAACATCTACGGTACGCAGATTGACATTGGGGTTATTGCACTGCCACCTGTTCACTGCTGCAGGCTTGTGCCACCTGACCCAAAACTCTTCTGCCATATAGATGTCAAAGAACATGATGTTCAGATGTTCATCCATCTCCGCATTTGCAGCAGCTTCATGAAATGCAGGTACATAAAAGCGGAGGACCTCCACATAATATGCTGCATTGTTGGTTGCCGCCTCACAACATTCTGCCCTCCATGCCTCATTGTCTGATGGCATGGATATGAGCCTGTGCAGGATCCGACCACAATAGATAAATCGCCAGACAAGGTTCTTGTAGCGTAGCGGGATTGGTGTGAGGACAGTGGTCTCATGGGTGATCGGGTCAAGACACATGATAGTGCACTTTAGTTGGTTGGTCATAGTGAGCCTTGATTCTAGGTCAGCTAGGACTTCTTCCCTAATAGTCTTAATCTGGACCCAGGCATTGTGGTTTCTCCCACAACACTCGCGACACCCTCCATGTGGCAACTCTGTCTTACAACGCTCTTTTGATTTCTTGGGTATATTCTGGCATTAGAATGTACAAATTCTTTTGCTTGGGCATCTTCTAGCACCAGAACATGCTATAATGTTGTGATGCCAGTAATGACATGACACCTGAAATGCTCTGATACTCTGGGATACTCTGTGATGCCCTGTTATGCTCTGTGACACCATGTTACACTCTGTGATGCCATGTTATACTATGCGACGCTGCATAATCTGGCACCAGATTACACAAAGAAATAACTGCCACAACACTATATTGCCTACAATGCTTTGTGATGCCCTATATGACCTTGATTATGATGCCAGATTATATGATGTTCTTATAACATCTGCAATGTGTTCTCTTTCTGGCATGCTCCATTGCTAGAATGGAAATGGAAATGTTTTGACCAGACTAACATTGCCAGTCCTTTAATTAAAATATAAATAAATATAAACATTCACATGTATGTATAGATTGAAACTCAGATATACATCTTCACTCTTGACCGCCATTATCTATTCTCCCATCCATTTATTTTACCATTCATCCACCATCTATGTCTTGCATCTGCAATGAATGTGGCCTTGACTTTGATAACAAGGTTCTCCATGACAATCACTGGAAGAAGTGTGTGAAGATGATCTTCTTTGTTATTTACAATGGACAGGAGATCACTGTTACATGCCATATGGATGGAACCTTTCTCTGCTATTGTTTCCATGAAATGTGTCCCAAGACTCATGGTTTCACCACCATTGGTGCTTTACATAGACACATGAAGACCTTAAAGACAACCTGGCTTGGTCCAGAGAAGAAGGCAAGTATTTTGAAACATTATTACCATAGTTTTCATCATTGTGGTATTACATAATTAGACTCTTCCTCCCACCAATTCAACCATCCAAGGTCATGGGCATGCTTCAGCTCTATATCTGTCAATTGAGGCAGGCCAGCATGATCTGGTGCCAGAAGATGCAGCTCAATTATATCCTCATGAGATGCAAAGAGTATCAAACATTGCCAAGGTAAGTCAGTGCAAACCAGTAAATACATGACATTGATTTATATTACACACAAGTCTAATCAAATGCCAGCCATTCCTGAGGTAGGTCTTCATGATCTAGCACAAAATCATGTTGCTCAATTCATATCATAAATAGATGTATGAGGACATGGGAGACCAGCCAATGAAGTCTCCTTCTATTGCTTATGAAGAGGAAGACATAGCCATGAGATCTCCCCCACATCAGGTAAATCATGGTCATCTGATCCACAATAATTCATCATTAACATTGACAAGGCAACCAGCTGCAAATCTATGTCAGACATGGACATGATGTCACCCCATCCACTTGATCTATTGCCATCTATCAACATGGAACAACGTTCTTTGATGGTAAGATCATCATCATTATCATTCTTGAATTGTTTGACATTTGTTTTCTCTGTGTGATATAATAGTCTCTTGTAGACATGACCAACCAACAGCCTGGTGCTAGTACCAGTGTCCATGAAGATACTACATGGTCTGGTGTTCAAGACAATCCCTTGGTTTATGATCCCTTTCTGGCTAGCCTGAATTTGATGGTCAATGTCAAGTTTCGCTTTCTGATCTGCCAGCTTTGCAAAGAAGGTGTTCCTATGTCAACAGCACAAGGTCATATCAACAATAAACATTCAGAGCTTCGGGTTGCCTTTCATCAAAGTCAATTTGATGATGCAACAAGAAGAGTTTGCTTGGCACCTACCATTCCAGACACCATCTCAGGTCCAAGGTCCATTGTACATGGTCTTGCCATATGTGAGGTCATTGCATGCAATCAATGTTCAACAGTCATGACTTCCTTGAAAAAAATGAAACACCATCATATCCACAACCATCAAGGTCTACCCATTCCTCAACAGTTTCGAGCATGTAAGGCACAACAAATAAAGGCAAAAGGTCTAGGAAAGCAGTGTACCTTGTGGGAGATTGTTGCCACCACAGATTCAGCAATGAATTCCAAGGAGGTCATGGTGACCACACTAATGGCAGAGCTTGACAAGGAACTGAAGATAGTCCAAATTCCCACCGATCATTGGCTCATCAGTCCTTAGTTGCGCACCACTCGTTGGCATGAGCATGTTGCCACCACCTCAGTATCTCTCAATGATATGTGCACTTGAATAGCCCTACCACATCCTCAGACAGAGGAACCATGTTGCAAGAAACTACAACAGCTGGTGGAGCAGTACTTTCAAGAAGCTCTGAAACTCATTGACACCACAGATGAGCTCATTTGATAAGAGTACATGTGTCAGTTGTAAAGGGAAGCGAAAAGAGAAAAGAACAAGTTGTAACATTACCCCCATACTAGCCCTGAGACCACATTGAAAGGTAATCAGAGGCCCATGCAAGAGTACCCAGGGGAACTGGTGATGTTAGCATAGCCAGTCTCGTCAATGACGTCATTCAACTCCGGGAAGGGGGAGCAGCATCTGGGTGAAGCAGACCTTCAAGGGGGAGGGATGGGGAGACCTCGTCCCAAGTTAGAGGATTGGTAAGAACGGGAGGAACCAGAGGAACCGGAGGACATGTTCAAGCCACGTCAGGGAGTGCAAAACAAGTCAGGCACGGGTGTTCCGCAGGAATGACCAGAGATGCAGGCAGCCAAGGGTTGGTGTCCTGGAGGACGAGTGGTGGAGAGCTGACTGAGAAGAACAGGATGGCAAGTGGCAATGGGACAGTTCGCCTGACTATGTCCTGGGGCCCATTGACAACAGCCCATGACAGGGCATTGGTATACTGGACAATTATGGCGAATGTGTCCAAGGTGATGGCATTGGAAGCATGTGTTGCGGTATTTTGGGTCAGAAGGAAGAAGGGGGTTGGTGCGAAGGTGGCCATAGCGCAGTTGACTCTGGTGGGTATGGGTTTGCTTAGCTTCATTCATGGCATGGAGTTCCTCAGGAGACAGGGCAGAAGAGGAGGCAGACAGGGTAGATGGGGAGCATGCCATATGATAAGACGGAGATGAGGAGCTTTCACGTTGCAAAGGATAAATTCCAGAGTTAGCGATTCTGGACGCAGCGAGCTCAACGGCATATCTATCAATGTCTTGGAGGAATTCTCCAAACTCCATTTGGTACATGACCTGGTGGAGTTCCCATAAGATGTTTTGTTGGGTTGACGATACCCAATTACGATCCATGCGGTCGGTGGAGAAGGCGGTGATCTCGTTAGTAATGAGGGAGAGGTGTTGGGTCTGGTGGAATGCTTTATACAGGGCCAGGAATGTGGAATTCATGTCCAGGTGGGATTCAATAGGGATAGCCATCCCAGTATCGCAAATGTAGCGAGCAACGATAT
>JBBPTD010000319.1:8603-32228 GCA_038093895.1 Boletus aff. mottiae | reverse complement strand
ACCTACCCTTATAAACCCTTGTATCTGGACGGACAGTTGGCGGTAGCCATTAAGCACACGAATATGTACAATAACGTTACACTTGCATCAAGAGTGTCTGATAACTGCATATTGTGTAAGCGACCTACCCTTTTAAGGGCTTTTATGACCTTAGACATATTGGATATATTGCACAGGAAATAAGGGGTTTATAAAGGGTTTATCAGATGTTCGCGGTACTCCTGATGAAGAAGCAGCGTTTATGTGTCTTAATGAAACTTGTTGAGCGCCACGAGGCACATCGGAGAGGTGATACATTGACAGACGACATAGTTTTCCTTCCATCGGAGAGCGGGGGTGATAATCGAGAGCCTGAGACTACTACGGAGTAGAATGTCAACATTCAAACATGATTAATATCTTTAACTAATGATTATAGTAAGTACATATTTCATGTAGTACATTAGTACTATATACTGCCATCTTTTCTACCTTAGATAGTTCTGATTTTTGCTACGTACGCAATGATGTTTTGCATGTGCCGCCGATTTCATGTTTATAGGGGTTTTTCGCTTATATAAGCGTCACGCGCTGTGGGTGGGCTTTGCCCACCCCCATTGAAAATCATTGGGCTCAACCGGGAATTGAACCCGGGTCACGTACATCTTAACCAATCCGTGTGGCGGGGAAAACACCCGAAGCACGTATCATGCGACTAGACCATTGAGCCATAGTAACAACGTTTGCAATGACCACCTTGTGGTAGTCGTACGAATTCGCAGTAAATATCCAATCGTCCGATTTGTCGTGATAGTACAGGCTGCAGCCCACAACTGACAAGAGAAAAACTATCGAACCATGAGGCCAATCCCAATTCCGATGCAAAAGCTACCTAGCAATGCAACTCGCACCTCACCGTCAGACAGCTTCGCCCAAGCTCTTGACAAGCCCTTGTAAAAACGGTCTCTGACCGGCTCAAGAAGAGAAAGAGACAACGATAGCAAACTGGAAAGATGCAGTGGATCGACACAAGGGGTGGGTGGACCAATCGTATCAGGCCGAGTGGTAACTGTGTTCTCTCTGGTGCGAGTAGCGACGTCCTGGGACAGTCGTATCTCCCACTCGGCTTCCCACCTGGCCTTGTCCCAACCCTGTGGCTTCTCGGCGATGTAGTGTGCCGTTTCGCGATGTATTGTAGCGATGTTTTCTACTGCACGCTCGACCTCACGCCAACGCAGGAACCGTTCAGCTGCCTCATAGCGCAAGGACGAGAGGGTCTCTGGCGACCGGAATAAGCCATTACGGAGCGCAGAAGGTGAGAAAGGCCTGAAGGAAGACATGTGAGGTCGTGAAGGGAATCTAGTTTGATCCAAGCCATGGCGAAGCATGATAACGGGGATATGAGGCGCAAGCACGTCAATGAGATCATTTTCGGTACTACAAGGCCCTGTAAGAGAGTAGGATTGATTACTGCGGATGCATATGAAGACGGAAATAGACTCACCGGAGGCTGTCACAATTATAAGAGCGGTGTATAAGGGGGTCCACGGTGACGCAATCAAGTTAGTCAAGGCGACAGATGGCTGGCAGCGTTTGTCGATTATTTCCAGTAGGGACTGAAATGGTGAATGAATGGTTGGTAGTATGGACGTAGGCTGGTACCCATCCGTCCTTTAGAATTAATTCACCATGAGAAGTGGTACACGTACACCATCCTGAGTGTTGTGACGGGTAATGAGTTCAACGTTCCGTGACGGCTCGAATTTCTCGAGTCCATGTGCGTCCTTGTGTTCAATCCAGTCCGTCGAAGCGTGTAGCACGAAACCGTCACTGGTTGCTTCCCAGGCACTGGTGTCCACTACATCTTCGTTGTCATCCAGCAACAGACTGGATACTAGATTATGATCCTCGGCAGCATCCCCTATCACGAGTAAACGAACGTCTCCCAGGGTCTTTCCGTACTGTGTCGGTCGCGGAAGGGCTTCAGGGAGCGTTAGAGACGGGATGATGAGCCCCTGTGTGGATTCCTTGGCATGGTCGGATTGAGGATGGGAATGTGGGGGACTAGCGGCTGCAGAGGAGAAGAAGAAGGAGGATCCGATAGATGGTAGCGAAGATATCGATTCAGATGGGCTGTCGGGAGGCGAAGGAAGTGCGCTCGACCGAGGCGACGATGGCTGCGAGAGACTGGCTGCAGGGCTTACAGAACTGACGTGCTGTTCTTGTCGCGGGTGAAGTGTCCGTATCGTAGACGTGCTTGTTGATACAGCGCTCGCGGGTTCCATGAGTCGAGGACAAGGGAGAAGAAGAGCAATGTCAAGCTGTCAACATTGTAGCCACTCCGCCCAGCCACACGTGTTTGGCCTAATTCTCTCCTCAGTGTCAAACTACCACATACTTATCGCTTACAATCAATCAAAGCACATGTACAGGTAAATAACGACATCGTCACCCTAAACACCTTGCGATGCCTCCCACGACTGCAGAACCCGAGTTCACGCACGAATGACAAGGAATTGCTCAGGAATATCCGGGTTTTCCTGTGGAGCTAGGGTTGGTATAACGTACTTCTCCCCGTTCTCATCAATATGGACAGTTCTCTTGACCTTAGCGAGTTGCTGAATAAGAAAGCACACAAAGAACGCCGACGCTCTCACCTGCCATACCCGTGTGTTACATCCAATATGAGCAAGTGTAGGGGAACAGACGGATACGATTGAGACTGCCATCTCCATCAGCATGGGTGGAGAAACCACCGAGGATTCACTCGTTGCCATTGGAAAGTTGATGTGAAGTGTGCGAAGGTTCCTTGCCATCGCCAACAGACGGGCCGCATCGTCCTGGCAAAAATATAATTATATCCAATGCAGGTGCTAGCCATGGACTTACTAGTTCACGCTGCTCCACTACTATAAATAGTTGCTCGAGCAGTAGACATTGTAAACAAATCACCTCCAATGCAGCGAGGCTAATTTGCATTCGATGGACAGAGAACTTCCTCAGTCGGTGGCCGTGTTTCGCGGCTATGTTCGTCCAGAATCCATCTGGTATGGGAGTCCATATCGACATGGCTGTGGAGTACATCGAGAATGCCTCCAGCGGCGCAAAAGCCAATAGCTCTCCAACGTCACGGGTCCACTTATCCAGAGGCATATGAATGTGGACAGTCAGAGTAATCGCTCTCAACCGTCTAAACGCCTCTGCGCGGAGACATGTGGCCTTGAGGGCAGACATATCCTACCGAACACATGATTGAGGCTAGTGGGTCTAGCACGCGCACAGAACACGTACGAATGCCTGCGAGAGGCCCTCGACACTCACCCCGATAAGTCCGTTCTTGTTGGCAGCGGCGATAGCCCCGATACCCAGATGGGTCACTCTGGGACAACCGATGATGTATAGATATTCCAGTCCTTGAAGCTTCGACGAGAGATGTACCAAGAATGCATCGGTCACAAGGGTCGATGCCTGTAGAGGCTATGATTCACGATCTGGATCGGATGTGAATATCACCTTACCTTGCATATGAGTGTGAGGCTACGGAGTGTTTCGCCTGTGATCGAAATCCAGGTAGGAAAAATGTCCAGAACATGAGCGCTAGGCATAATCAGCGAGATCTTGCTTAAACGAGAGAATTGAGTGAGTAGATCTGGACTATATTCGCTGTCGTTCCCATTGATCTCCAGCTCACGCAGCTGTGGGCAGCTACTAAGTGACTCCAGCACGCAAGAATGGAGAGATCCGTCTCTGGTCCATGTACAAGACCTAAGGTGAACGCAGTTTCGAATCCCTTCAGTGCATAGCTGTAGTAGCTCGGAGTGGCGTTCAGCGGATAGACCCTTCGGAAAGTCTCTCATCTCTACCGAGGGGGGGAGGGGTGAGGGATTGAAGTCGGGAGGTAGATTAACGGCGACTCGCCTAGTTTCTCTACATAACGGGCGAGATGAGGACATCGAGATAAAGTCCGGAGGAGTAATATGACCTGTATAAAGAGCACTATCGAGCGACTGTGCAAGGTAATCTCAGTCCAGAGGCCAACCTTGGTCTTTGCTTCCTTGTACCAAGCAAAGATGAATACACGACGATACAGCAACGGGATCGCAAATCGATTGAATGTCTTATTCACAAGACATAGTTTGGATATATGTTGAGGCCGCAAAACAAAGCCAAAAATTATTGGCAGCAGCTCGAGTGGAAGCTCGAGGAAACAGCGGGTCATTTGTGCCAGATGACTGGAAGGACGAAAGTGGAAGGCTGACTAATCAGACACGCCAACGTTCCGGTACACTAGGTGTCTTCCAAGTCCACCTTGCCTTCGTACCACTACCATCCCGGCACAATGGACATTGACGATGACTACGCAATGCAGGAACAGGAGTCTGATCCTGTGCAACCCGAGAACTACGAGGAGGAAGAGGTAGAACAGACTCGGTCAGAGCGTAAAACTGGAAAGGTTCGAGGGTCTATTTACGATCCACTGGACGACGACGAGGACGAGGACGAAGAGGAAGAAGAGGAGGAGGAGGACCATCGCGGGCGGAAGCGCGCAAAGGTTCGTGTTATTCGCAACATTGTTTTCGGGCTTATTCTCATGACACCTATGTAGCACCGTCACAGACGCAATGCGGTCAACCGCTTCCTCGATGTAGAGGCAGAGGTCGACACAGAAGAGGAGGATGAAGAGGAGGAGGATGAAGCTGGTGGTGGTGCGTCTTGGTGTCAAATCATCATCGTCACAGTTCTGATCACCTTTGTCTAGATGAATTCATTGCAGAACCTGGTTTTGAGGGGGACGAAGAAGATATGAATCGAAGAGCAGCTGTCAACGCTCGTCTTGATCGCCGAGAGAGAGAACTAAATGATCAAGACCTAGCCAAAATTGCCCAAAATCTACACGAGCGCTATCGGAGTGCCGGAGTACGGTATACGGGAGACATGAACGAGGTTCCACAACGCTTGCTTATGCCCTCGGTACATGACGCGAGCTTGTGGCAAGTTAGAGTCAAGGTAGAGTACCATCACAGTCCAAGCTTTGTATCGTCACTCAAACCGTTTTTCCAGCCCGGACGGGAGCGAGACATCGTGTTCAGTCTCATGCGCAAAGCAATCGATCTCGAGTATACGGCCCAACCGATTTCGATATTATCAGCTTTCGAACGTGACTCTTTGCCTGGGATGATATACGTGGAAGCTCGCAGCGCCCAACAGGTCAACCAGGCATGCAAAGGTCTCGTCGGCGTCTACCCAAGTCGAGGTGTCACTTTGGTACCCATCGAGGAAATGGCCAGCCTTTTGCAAATCAAGAAGCAAGACTTGACTGTAACTCCTGGTACATGGGTTCGTGTCAAGCGCGGAAAGTATCAGGGAGACCTTGCACAAGTTATGGACATAACCGAGAACGGCGAGGACGTAGGCCTCAAGTTCATTCCTCGTATCGATCTTAACCCGAGGGATGACGCGAGCGTAGACGGACGCAAGCGGAAGAAAGCTACTGCTGGTGTTCCCACGATGCGTCCTCCCCAACGGTTCTTCAATTACGAGGAGGTTGTCAAGGTATATGGCCGCAAACAGGTTTCTAAACGGAACCAGGTCTATGTCTTCCAAAACGACACGTATAAGGACGGTTTTATCGAAAAGGACTTCAAACTTTCGGCGCTGCAATTGGACGACGTTAATCCCACTTTAGATGAGATCACGCGCTTCACCCGAGGGCAAGACGGTGCTGAGAACGAGAACCCGGTTGACCTCTCTATTATCGCGGAAGCGTCAAGAAAGGCAGCGATTTCTGTCCTTCAGCCTGGAGATCATGTCGAAGTCTTTGAGGGAGAACAAGCTGGTGTACACGGTGTCGTCGACTCAATCAATCAGGACGTCGTCACCGTCACTGCAATCGGTGTGGACCTTGAGGGCCAAAAAGTCGACGTCCCAGCTCGCAGCGTCCGAAAGCGGTTCAAACCTGGTGACCATGTTAAAGTGATGACCGGCCAGAATGCAGACGAAACTGGTCTTGTTGTGTCTGTTTCGGACAACGTCATTACGTTCCTGTCAGATATGTCCATGCAGGAGGTAGGCTTCCCTGTTTGTAGTGTTACTCTGTCCACCATGTTCATCATGTTTTCATTCAGGTTTCTGTGTTCTCAAAGGATCTTCGGGAGGCTGCTGAGGTAGGTTCCGGCACAAACATTGTAGGCAACTACGAGTTGCATGATCTGGTTCAACTCGAGTAAGCACATTGTTTGCTGACGACTCTGGTACTAAAGAAGTTCTTAGTCTACAAACTGTTGGAGTCATTTTCAAGACTGAGCGTGACTCCTTCCGAGTGCTTGACCAGAATGGTCAAGTACGACTTGTCCAACCGCATCAGATATCCATGCGTAGGGATTCAAATCGTGCAATAGCTACCGACTCTGAGGGCCACGAGCTTCGTGTCAATGACAATGTCCGAGAAATAGATGGAGAGGTAGGTTCATAGCAGGTATGCGCTGATCTAGTCTCACTTATTCCACAGACTCGTAAAGGCAGAGTGCTCCACATTCACCAGTCGTTTTTTGCTTTCTTACACAACCGTGATGTTCCCGAGAACGGAGGTGTATTTGTCACCCGTGCTCGGTCCCTAGCCTCACTCGCACCAAAGGGGAATCTTGTTAAACCTGGCACGGACCTGGGTAAGATGAACCCACATGTGGCCGGTGGTGCGACCACAGGGGGCATGGTTGGCTCTGCCATGGCCCGCGGACCGCGAGATCGGGACATCGGCGCCCTTGTCACTGTTGTCAAGGGTCCGCAGAAAGGCTACGTTGGGATTATCAAAGACACCAACGGAAACCTTGCCCGCGTAGAGTTACACACTGGGAACAAAGTGATCACCATTGACAAGCAAAAACTCTGCCGCAGGCTGTAAGTAGTGCGAATCAATTTTGAATTCGTGGTTCTTAGCCTCCTCGTCTCAGACCCGATGGAACACTCCTCCCTCTTAACAAGCCCTATAATCCGAATGCTGGACAAAGTGGTTTCAAGACCCCAGGAGCACCAGCGCGAACACCCAACCCTTATGCGCAAGCAACCGGTGGTCGCACGCCGGGATTTGGAGGAGGTCGTACACCAAACCCATACGTGAATGGTGATGGAAGAACCCCGGCATCTTCCAAAACACCGAATCCATTTGGTGGTGATGGTGGCAAGACCCCTGCCTGGAACGCTTCGTCCCGCACGCCAGCTTGGAACGCCTCTTCACGGACGCCTAATCCTTATCAAGATGGAAGCAAAACCCCTGCGTGGAATGCCTCGTCACGGACTCCAAACCCATATGCGAACAGTGGTTCCCCGAGCTGGGGTAACGATGGGGGCAGAACACCTGGTGCGGGTTGGGGCAGAGGATGGGGTAGTCCATCGGATAATAACACATGGGGCAACTCACCTGCACGGCCAGCCGATGCTAGTTACTCCTCATGGGTGAGCACCACAAAGTAACAGGCATCTACCGCAACTCACTCACTGGACAAAAGTCTGCACCAACACCAGCAGCTGCTCCAACACCGTTTGCTGCTTCTACCCCAGCTGCATCATACCCAAGTGCAACTACGCCTCGCACCATGGGGTCGGGTGGCTTTATGCATTCAGCCCCGACACCGGGGGTCTCGACTGCGGACGAGGATGATTCGAGTGAGTGACTACCCGGTCAATCAAAAAATACCATCTCACTGGCTGGCTTTCAGCTCCTACCTGGCTACTGGATCCGCTCTTCCAAAACAAGAAGGTACTGATGGAAATCACTAGCACGTTAGGGGCCTGGCATGGTGGTGAGCTCAACGGTGCCAAGGGCTTCGTCACCAGCGTCTTCCGAACTCCCGGGGACACGCTCATCGCCATCGAGCACATCGACCCGGGTCGAGCGGGGACTACGGTGGATGTACCAATCAACTATCTCAGTCCTGTTCGCCCTGAACAGGTCGGCGATCACGCCGTTGTACTAGATGGAACCGACCGGGGCGTCGAGGTCATTCTGAGCCTACAAGTGGCCTCGGAGATATGGCAAGTGTCGAAGTCACTCGATTCAGATATGATCACGTGCCTAGAGACTGCGATGGTGAAGCTCCACGTCAAGTGACGCAAAAAGACTATCGCATTCTTGGTTTGACTCGTTGCATTTTTTTTCCCTCGTGTACCACTCGTGCAGATGTTGACATAATTTATGTACCCTACTTTCTTCCCGTGCAGTAATCAAACTTGGGAACTGTTGGTGCCGCTGTTATCGCTAGACCTTGAAGTGATTTATGTGAATGCTGCTGACTCGCTGAGAGGGGTAAATAACTATTGAATAAAAACCCCAACTGTTCCCCCTCCCCTCGATCTCCTCCACCTTGGATCAGTGAGCCGCCCTACGATGGTTAGACGAGGGTCCATGAGTGTTCTTTTCGACAGAGCAAATGAACACATCGCATGCCGTTCTTCACATCGTGACTCGTCAGATTGTCAGTGAAGTCCTGTCAACACGAAAAAGCATCCTCATTTCAACGGATAGCAAGGAACCTCTCCAAGCAAGGCACTCGTAAAACTACAGACGAAATGACACATCGCTACGTCACTTTTACACCCGTGAAAGAAAAAAAAAGCGTGAAAGGAAATATTAGAATTGCTTGGCTGACTTCTCTGCATACTTGGTCGACAGCTCGGCAGCCATCTTGAGTGCACGAGGCGTATCATACTTGTCCATGACGACTTCCACGAGCTGAATCTTTCCTGCATTGGCAAATTGGGGATCATCCAAGAGTTTTTCCAGTTCGGCTTTGTCGCGGACGGTGTACGACATCGATAATGTGCCATTAAGGTCACCGAGGGTCGTGAGAAGTGACGTCCATTTCCTAGTGTCGCGTCAACGGTGCAACCTTGGTCGCGAAAGATAAGATATCGTCACTAACCAGTCAACAATGTCATTGTACTTCCTGTCCACGAGTCAGGACTGATTAGTTGATACACAAAAAGAAAGCGTTGCTCACCTGTTCATGCCATGTAGATTCCTCTCAATGTTGTAGCCGCTATTGTTGATCAGGAAAATGATTGGAGTGAGCCCATGGCGGGTCATGGTAGACAGTTCCTGGACAGTGAGTTGCCTGAAAATTGATTAGTATAGAATCGACACGACGGTCCCTGGGCCTACATGCTGCCGTCGCCAATGAAAAGGATAACACGACCAAGTCCTCTGTCGCGCGCGGCAAGGGCCGCTCCTAGAGTACTCCCTGTTGGGTCTCAAGGTCAACTCGTTATCACGCGTGTTTTATCCAGCCGCTTACCGACAGCCCAGCCAATGCTGCCATACAGTATCTGGCTCACAAACATGGTCTGTTCAGGTAACGGGACATCCAGGATACCAAAATTCGACGTTCCTAAAAAACCAACGTGCTCAGTCTAGCTCATGCAAGGTTGAGTGAGGTTGATGACGCACCTGTCTCTGTAACGATCACGTCCTTCTTTCTGAAGAATTTGCCGACTCGAGGCCAGAAGTAAGACTGTGTGATGTCACTGGTTTGTTCTATGGGGACTTCCAGCTTGGGTTTAGAAACCACAAGTTCGCTAGCCTGACATCGGCAATCCCTCAAACGAGAAGTGAGCTTTGGAAGTAGTTGTTTCATCCCGATGTTTGGGAAGTGCGCATGGCGCACGAGGACGTGGTCGGCATGCAACTGGAATTGACTCAGATTTTTATCAAGTTCAAGCGTAAAGGTATGCATACCTCGATAGTGTGAGTGGTTGGGATTCGATATGTGAACATTCCCGTATTAAAATCTGATTTTAGTGCACCGATCGATAGTATCAACTTGGCACTTTCTACCCGTTCCTTGATCACAGGATCACTGATGGAACCTATGTAAATCTTTGGACCAAAGGTGAACAGGAGATCGGAAAAAGCAACGAATACATACACCGCCGTACCGATCATACTCCTCATCGACCGTAGTTTTGCCCATCGGTGTTGAGTATACGGGAAAGTGGGTTGAAGTGAGCAAGTCCTTCACTTCATCCTGTACATCATGCCGAGATACGCAAGCGTCAACAAGGACAACGATGTTGCTTTCAGCTTCACGAATAACTTTTATGATCTCATCCAACACGAACTCTTCCACGTCAGGATTGTTTGAAGGGAGAATGCGGGATAGTGGGATCTTCAATCGCTTGGTCGAGACTTTCTCAGACACCATATCGGTCGGAAGTGACAAGTAAACCGGTCGAGCCTGAGAACAGATAAGGGCTCGAGTCTAATCGATGAATTACGAGACATACACGGGAGATGCAGTCGGTGAGAATACGGTCAATTTCTACTGTGGCTTGGACTTTGTTCGCCAGCATTGCCTGGGATATAGTCACTTGTTCTGCAGCTTTGGTGAACACATCGAACCTGTCAAATGACGTGAGAAACACTTTTGTCTAGTGACGCTTGTTAGTACCTTGCATCTCCCAGTGTGTGATGAAGTAAAGGCCTCGTTTTAAGTTGAGTAGTGCTTGGCACGCCCGCGATATGAAGTACCGGAACCATCTCGGAAAATGCTGGACTGGACATGAGGGGTGGACATGGTGTAAAGAAATGATATCAGCTCACCGCCCGCTATGCCATTAATGGCACTCAGCTCGCCGACACCGAACCTTGGAGAAAGGGTTAGAGAGACCGCAGGATAATTGGGATCTCAAAGTACGTTGTGACAACCACCCCTATGCTGTGTGGCTTAACTCTTGCATACCCGTCGGCAGCATACGCCGCATTGAGCTCGTTACTGAGACACCGTCAGACTGTGGATCTTGTGTAAACAAAAATCATACCAGTTCCCAATCCACTTAATCGTGGGATGGTCCTCTACGTAATCCTTGAAGATCGACCTGTCAACGAGACGACCAGACTTGGCATACACTGTGCAAGCGCACCAGGAATGCTGGATTATGCGTCAGCTTCACATCGAACACGATCGAATATGCTATACATACGCATATTGAAGTCACCAGGCACGCCGAAGATAGACTGGGTTGGGGAGGTTATCAATATTTCACAGCGGGGATGACACAGAAAGCGATATACCGAGACCCCGAGCTGTTCCAACCTAGTCAAAAGGTAATCTGCGATGGTAATTTCCTCATCGCCTTTGTGCTCGAGCGCGAGAGACTGCAGCTCATGGCGAAGTCTGGCCACTTCTGATTGCAAGTCAGTCACAGTCGCTTGCATGGTGTTGGTCGTGGGAGGTGGATGGCGAGACGCTCTTTCTTAAGCTCTTTTATGGAGGGTGTAGTCCCGATTTTTTTGGACTGCATGTGACCGGGTACGGCCAACCACGGCGTACGTGGTTGTCTGATTCTTTATCACCTGTGACCGCATGAGGTGAGGCCGAACCACGGCGTACGGTGTTGTCTATTGCAGCCTGGAAACCGCAAGATACCGCAAGGCACACATTAGAACTTCGTATCTCAGCCTGGAACTACCGGTGCCTGAAAACACCCCAGGTGTTCGATCATTCAAGCAGGCCCGGTTCCAGCCTGACCTAGACTACGGCTGGTTGGAGACCAAGTCAGATAGCCCACGAGTCTTCTTGTGCCATGATATGACTCCTGGAAGCCTGGACACCATGTACAACAGGTCTTCTCGGTATCCTTCCTCCGTCTCTTCCGTGAGCAAGATAAGATAGCTAACGGGGGTAGAACGCAGAGACGATTCTGTTTAGCGGCTTTCTATTGATAGCACTGATCATTCAGATTGAAAGGGACCAGTAGGATGACGACGGGTTCTTACAAGTCTAGACTCGACGGCTGATATAGATATGAGACAACGTGAGAAAGTCGGCAGCGTAAGTGTACCAGGTAGACTCGCGCAACAACTTCAAGCAAAAACCATTCCATGTCGTTTCTCGTTGGCTCCCTCGCAGGTGCAGTCGCGACAGGTGGGGTAAGTCACACCAACTCTCTCGAGCTAGAACTCGTACATACGGGCGTCTCACCCGCACCGTTCGCACATTCGCACTGGCAGGTATACTATGGCTTCTCGAACCTGATCCAAACGAGGTATGTTCTCTTGCCAGTCCCCAGTGATTGAAGCTTGAATGTTGAACCCATGCGCGTTGCGTGGATTATCAGGACCGCTCAACATCGTCACGAGTACGTATTCTCGTGTTTTCGTTTTGCGTTTTAGTACCTCCTAGATCTCGCCTCTCCCAACTCATGCCATGCGTAACAGTCTCCACCACCTCGCGACTCGACTCGTCGACGCGACTGCGACGCTCCCAGGTCCCCTACCCGCATCTAAGCGGATCGTCGAATATCCGTTGAAGACGATGGTACAAGCGCAGTGGAACGAGTACGTCGCGAGCATGTATTCAACTGTCGGGCGGTGGGAACAGCATGGGTCGGAGTGGGCGAGGAAGGTCTTGTACGGGGAGGCATGAGCCGGATCTACGAAAAGAGCTTTCCACCTCGCTTATCTGCATGCATACATGGACACCCGGCCATATCATCAAACTACAGGATACATGACTACGGAGTGATTTCTAGACGCCGATGTGTCATAACTGACCAGTAGAAAGAGTACATGAATCCCCGAGTGTCGGTCCGCACAGTACAAGTAACGCTTTACGTCCTCAACGTCTATAGCCTTGATGATACTGAGTATAGCCTTGTGGGGGCGGCGGCGTCGGTTGGTACTGTGTTGATGGTCGGGGGGGTATACTTGACAGAGGAGGAGGAAACGAGTATTGCAGAGGCGGGGGCGCAGGGTATGTCGTGCTGGTCGCGTATTCCGATGACGTATATTGACGGGATGGTTGTGATTGTGGTGGTGGTGGCGGGGGTGGGAACATTGACTGCCTTTGAGGCGGTGGAGGCGGAACGGATGGTTGGGGCGATAATGATGGGGCAGCATGGTGTGACGAGCCAAATAGTCCAAGACCGGAATATGGATCTGATGTCACGTTCGGTGCTGCGTACGAACTGCGTGGCAACTGTGGCGGGGGTGGAGGAATATAAGAGACAGGGCGTTGAGGTTGAGCGGGAGGAACGAGGGCCGTGTACGATGTTTGTTGAGGAGGTTTCGCTGGTGGTGATGGTCGGCTCGTCCCACTCTGCAAATTCATTGAAGCAAATGACGCTTCAATGGAAGGCTGAGAACGAGGAGGCGGAGGAACACGAGGCTTGACATCGACTGGAGGGCTGGAGAGCCGTTGTTGGACCTCTGCCTGTCCTGCTAGCTTGCCGCGTTCCAAACGTCGCTCAGAGACAAAGGACTGGACATTGCGAGAAAGGGTCGAGCTCAATTCCGTGAGTTGGTTGTAAAATTGCAGTCCTTTCCTGTGGGTACGGCCTGTCTGTGAGCGGGTGTGACTGATCAAGCAGGCGATAAACCCACGTCAATCCATCCCTGACTTCCATGTAGCCATCCCGGGACCGCGAGATTCTTCGAATGGCGTCTTTCTTCCGCTTCTCTCGTTCTTCCCACTTCTTTGCGCCAGGTCCACGTCCTGCAGTGTCCCGTAGACTCTTCCACACGCTCTGAATTTCTTGCAAAGCAATTTGTTGGTGATGTACGGTAGCAGCCAATCGTTGCTGATACGGTCTGAACTTTTCAAGTTCGGCCGCAAATAAAGCAGGTTCGACATTGCTATTGCGGCGGTTGAGCAGGAGGAGATGTGATACGTCGTCCGCTTGGATCTGAACGATCGTCAGTAGAAAAAGTGGCCGCCTCAAAAGTAGAACTACCTTTTCCTTGAGGTCCTTGAGGACTTCATTTCGTTCGTACGCAATCTTCTTGATCCTTCCTAGACGCTCTTCTATCTCGGTTGTATATTGTCCGATTTGCGCCCGTTCTTGCTCGTCATGGGTTTCCCAGCTGATGTCCAGGTCTAGCAGGCTCTCTGTGCCACTGCGTTGTACGCTCGCACGGAAGAGTTCTTCAAGGCCAGATGACAGCATCAGCGAGATGTCTCCCTTCACGGTATCCCAAATCGCGAAAACTTGCTTGTCAGACGTTGCAGCTGCCTCGAGAGCGTTCAGATGAGACTTTAGATCTTGTCTCAAGGACTTGTTCAGCGATGCAGATGGTTCCTGTGTCCATAGATGATCATACTTGACCCTCATCGATTCGCACTCGCGGGATTCGCCATCTAATTCACGTGAGACGGACTCGAGCTCGGATTTGACAGCATCCTTCAAGCGAGACAATTCGCGCGTGAGCGCATCGACGCTTTCTCGATCTTCCATGACCCCGATGTCTTCTCTCCAACGCCGCACCTCTAGCGGAATCTCGTCCTCTGCGTCAATTCCTCCCTCTGCCATGGCTTTGAACCGCCCGAGGCCTTCCTGTACCCCCATGGCCTCCAGTGCACTGCGCACCTCGACTTCTGTGCTCTCGGCATTCTCCACCTCTTTCCGAACCAACTTTGCTTTCTCTTCCGAGTAAACGCTCGCGCTTTCGTGGACGCTGAGAGGAATAAGCTTAACAAAGATGTCCGGACCGATGATCTTTTGTACTTCGGGTGCACTGTAAACCTCTTGGATAGTAGTAGGAGTGGCGACGGATGCCTTGTCGATGGCAGGGAGGGCATCTGAAGAAGGAAGCACGGCGTTGTAGATGAGATCGTTGTCGCGTTGAGCTTCAATCTTGCGGTCGGTGCAGACTTGTAGATGGGATTTCGTGCGCTCGAGAATGGAAGCCCCTGCATCGGCTGGCAGAGTAGGTGATACGTGTGCCCAGAGGGCAGAAAAGGATTGGGCAGTACGGTGACTTTCTTTGGCGAGTGACTCTGCGAGAGTATAGCGCACGAGGGATTCGCCATGGTTACCTGCTTTACTGTCGACCTGGGCACGGTAGAACTGGGCGAGCGAACCAAAAAACTTGGATTTGATCTGGAGTGGGGGTGAGATGAATCGCTAAACGGGTCAGGTTGAAGATATACCTGTATGAGAGTTACCCAATTTCGATCAAAGATGCCTTTTCCCATGAAATCTTTTGCTTCCTCGGAGAGGGAGGTATACATGAACGCGGCCTGAGATGCGATCTTTGCCATGAGGGAATTCGCCTTCTTCTCGTCGGTGCATTTCTCGAGAAAGACCTCTGTGGCCTGTGCAAGGACGATGCCTACGAGGAACTTGATGACTTCGCGACTGAGGTCGGTGGATGGCGCATGCAAAAAGTTGTCGTTGATGTAGCTGAGCATGCCGGCACAGCTGCGGAAGTAGTGAAAGGCGAGCCTCAAGCCCTCTGGATCGGACCTGTTCTGAGACGCGGCGATAGCAGAGTGGGTGGCGGCGATCTGAAAGAGAACGGAAGCCTTTTCGTAGGCGATGGACGTTTGCATGGTGACCTTGTTGGTGAAGGCATCGTGCCAGGAGAAGTTGACACGGATCTCGGAGAAGCGGAGCTCGAGGAGTTCAAGCTGGCCAAAGTACTTGTAGAGGAGATCGCGGCCTGCGGGTTGGTGAGCGGTGGGCAAGTAGAGCAAAGGAGAAAGGGTGGACCGGTCATGTCGCTTCCTGCGCCCTTTACAGCATCCTGTCTGCAGCGCTGGAGTGCCTGACACTCCTGAGCATATGTCTCTGGATTCTCGCCGTACGACTTGGCGATGAGATTGCGGATTGGCGTCGTCCAGTCGACCTCTTCAGCGGTCTTTCTGGGGATCGAAATCATCGGCGACTGGTGTGAGGACATGATGACCGACTCGCACTCGAAAATGACTGCGCATACAGTCAGGGTATAACTTGTTTACCTCTGTTTGTTTCTCCTGGTCAAATGTCGCCACCAACGTCGAGCGAGAACATTGTCAGTCAAAAGGTGCCTTCTCTTGTTCACTCCCCGCGTCGCTCTGCTCACTTCGACAACAGTATGACCGCTGTTGTATGTCCCCCCTTGTCTTCTAGTACACTCACTCAACTCCCTCCCCAGTCGCCGATCTCCTCGTCAAGACGTACGTTCATGTCATCTCTCGCGCCGTCCGTGTACTCACCCATCCTTAGTGGCGTAGGCTTTGGCATCGGTGTAGTCGCCTCCGTCATTCTCTTCAAAAGTGCGTCCCACCGTCCGTCCGACACAATCCGCTCACCCCTCGCCTAGGACGCACGTGGCCCATAGCACTCTCCTCCGGCTTCGGCATGGGTGCCGCCTATGCCGACTGCGACCGCTCGTTCAATCCCGCACGCGTACCTGGCACCCGTATCATATCTGACGTATCACAACTGGAGGAGTCCAAGTAGACACGACGTCCTCTCGTTCGTCCGAGTAAATGCCATTGCTAATTAGACATGTTTCCCTGGCCCGAATCATGATTCCCCACTCGTTCCGATTTTTTCCGTCCCTCTACCCGGCGCACCCGCATACTGTCCAGACTCACATGTGTCGTCTCGCCGAGGTAAAGTCCTCTGCGGCTTTCCGTGCACAAGCCGTTCGAACAAGACGTCTGTCGCATGGCCATCAGAGATCCCGCTTACTGTTGTAAGAGTATGATATTATCGATAACGCACATGCTGTTGCACCCATGATGGGCACTGTGATGATGATTGTGCGCAGTCTTTGTGCTTGCGGATACAACTTTGGAGCCATGCTCGTGTGGTGGTAATGAGTGAGACTTGCAGCTAGTGTTTACAGAACGCGTTCTGGTACATGATGCGTGGGAAAGTTACATGACAGGGAACACCCATGGTGCCAAATACTGCAAGTGATGTAGGGTGCACGGGCCTAAGTAGTATGTACCGCGATTGCAAGCATTTTTAACATCCCGTTTGGCCCATCAGTCGCGCATCATCAAATACCCTAGTGTTTTCCCATTTTAAATATCTGCCAAGGGACAGGTCCTAGAGACTGATAACCCTCGTTCCAAAATCAGCGACAGGATATGGTAAGGTGAGTCCAGGACAGCACATGAACATCAACGACGTCGGAATCTCGAGGCGATGTGCGAGCGCTGCCACCGTCTGTGGACTAAAATCCCCTTCCACGAGCATCTACACGATAGCATGAACATCGAGTCACTTTGTGTCAGATGATAAAGACGACCGCACCAAATCGATCGTGATTTCCGGGAACGCCTCGTCTAAAACTGTACGAGCAACGTCAACCCTAGCACCACATACTCTAGATCGACCTACGCTTTGCGTTGGCCTCCATCTCTGATGGCACCGTTCCGTCGTAAAAGTGGACTATCTTCAAGCACGACGTCTCCTCGTTATGTTGGACGTAGAGGATCATGTTGAACAGCTGGTTGATCTAACCAAGTCTGGTCGTCAACTCGGGCTCCCGAGCGTCGCGTAAACACACTGCACCTCGTCAGTCCTTACCAACAGACACACTTCTTGCCTCTTCAACCCTTTCATAGCATGAGTCAACTTGCTTCCCCAGTTTTGCGTGGGCTTCAGTTGGTGGAGGATAGGGACCTGGTCGTACATCCAGTAAACCCACCGGAGAATTGCAACTTTGTTGTCCGTGATTGAAAAAAAGACGAGTAGCCCGAGAAAGTAGAGTGCAAACCAACTATGCACGCGTCAATTTCGGTGGACTATGATCCAGCGTGACACGTACCCGGCAATGGTAGGATCAATCGCAATGCTGCCCGCCAATACGGCACCCGCCACAAGACCAGCGCCGACCACGCAGGACAACGAGCATCGCGACGGACGCGGGAGACGGGGTCGTGAAAAGCGCAATAGTACAAGCGAGAGAGGGAAGAGCGTCATCACACAAAGCCACGCAACAGTGAACCTGTAACGCATAAACTGCTCGCATGGAAACTCCAAACGCGAACAACCTACATCTTTGAGACAACAATCAAATTTGCACTGGTGCTGGCATAGATAGCACCGCTAAAGCCAACGAAGGATAGGATCGAAACATACAGAGCCTTGGTGTATGGTAGGACAGCAAGGAATGTTCGGGGTAGGACATGGTCATGGGCCAACTCGGCCAGGAGTTCACAAGCGCTCGTTATGCCTACCCAATAAGATTTCAGCAAAGCAGAGTAGATCTTGACTCGCCTGTGAGAACCCCTGCACAGAGCACGACCACTGCGTCTGTGGCAACCCAGATCCGTAACCAACGTCCAGCCACCTATGCCACCTGCCATCGGTACCCGTAACAATAATAGACACCAAGTATCAATCAAACCTTTTGCGCCAACAGACTTAACACGTTTTCGTTTGTCTGTACATTCAATGGGAGTAATGCCAACACGAATAGCATCATCGCGGGATTCAAGATCATAGCCGAGATGTGAAGATTGCGCAGAACCTTTGGGTAGGTGCCTGGTCGCATTTTGGCTGCATAAGCCGGAGCACCTGCAACGCGTGTTCAGAATGATATCACTGGTCGTGATGTTCACATACATTCGAAACCAGTCATACCGAGCATACCAATGCACACTCCATTGAAAACCTGCTTCAAAATAGGCGCGAAAGAAGACAGTCCTGCCTGGCCAGTGATCCAGTTCTCTTGGAGCTGATGATTGCCGACAGAAGCCCATCCATATATGGATGCGATTGCAAGGGCAAACACCGTGAGGAGCTGCACACGCCATGGATTAGTTTACCTCAATTCATGCTCCAAGCGTCAGTGACACACATGAAATGTAAGCACGCCACTCGCAATTCTTGCACTCTCTCTAAGCCCCAAGAGACTGATGGCAGTAAAAAGAAGAAATACAAGCAAGGCTCCGATGTAAAGTGGAAATGGGAAGGCAACTTCTCCAGCGAGGTACGAGCTAGCAGTTGCAGCTGACACGACAGCGGTTGCGGCGAAGTCGAGGAGGAGAAGAGCTGCGCCGATAAGCGCGACGGCCTTTGTGGACCCGTTTAATCTATTACGTTGAGAACCATACTTCCGGATCGAGATCAATGGTAACACTCACAGATAAGTGTAAGGTGCTCCACTTATTGGCAGAGCTGATCCCAGTTCCTCCATGATTGGACGCCAGAAGAACAATGTCAAAGTGGCAACAAACATGGAAAGCGGAGAGCTTGAGAGTTAGTACGGAGGGCATAGTTAGCTACGAGCAAGCGACCCAAACACTGACACGCTCACTATACACCAGATATCGCGAACACGCTAGGGATGGTGTAGAACACACCACCCAATATATCGTTAGCAGCGAGCGCGCTCGCTGAAATTTGACCTAATATGCGCTGATTTCGTGCTTCGAGGAGTGCATTGTGACCATGCGCGAGGTCTTCACGAGAAAGCGCAATCCTGAAAATGGATCCCCAGCCGGCAAACTCAAAGTCGTCGGTGAGGTTCAGGAAACGTGAAGGGACCGCTTTCAACTTGGGCTTGCCTGATGTACGCGTGCGCTGACGACGAAGGACGATGTTGAACTGCACTTCGTCATCTGACTTGGGTAGTAGTGCACCCGTATGTGCGCTCGCGTGCCCAGTGACTTGAGAACGGTAGTCAAGCAAGCATGGATTTCAAATGGGTTCACGCACTGTTTTTCATTGCAATTGTATCTGCATCGTAAGGGAAAAAGCCTTTACTCTCCACCAAAGTTGAAGGTGTGTCCATGGTACCAGTGAGTTTTCCAGGGTCACGGTGTCAACGACTTGTTGGCTGAAACTTGTAAAGACTCC
The DNA here is from genome assembly GCA_038093895.1 of Boletus aff. mottiae. Taxonomy (NCBI): domain Eukaryota; kingdom Fungi; phylum Basidiomycota; class Agaricomycetes; order Boletales; family Boletaceae; genus Boletus; species Boletus aff. mottiae. The sequence continues at coordinate 12,677 of JBBPTD010000319.1, read as the reverse complement.
GAGTCTTAGGGAGGTCGGACGATTGGTCACGAGCGTCACAGGGGTACGAGATGGGGATGAGAGCTCGAGTCTCTCTTGATTTACTGTGCTATTTGTATCCAACGAGTACAATGAATGAATGTGCTCGGACCGAGTGTAGCTTAGTCTGGTGACCAGCCCGCCTAAAAGAGGTTCAGCGGCCCAACACTCCCCAGTGTGACCCGGTACTTAGGGTCACAAAGGACATCTCGGCTAGTGTGACTTGGTATGAAACTTTCAAGTTATATCTGCAATATCATCGTGATGTGTACTTGGCGATAACAAAAATCGACACGATTGATATGAAAGTTGCCTTCGATATGGCTGACTCGGACCGCGAGCATCACACCATCTCGTGAGAGCCTGTATAAATGCTATCGTCACAAGGCAAAGATATCGTGGATGTCGTACTTGCTACTTCATACAACCAATTTCAGGTCTCGGACATCAAGCTTTCATGACCGGCATCGGAACGGCCCGTCCGACACCAAACTGGCTCGACCACGTCATCATGCGCTCACCGCACGCTACAGTCGCGAATGTGTTGCCTTCTAACGTTCGAGACCCTCCGAGAGTGGTTCCAACATCTTCCTCTGCAAACCAACCCCCGGGACAGCTTTCGTCTCCTCCTTACATCTTGACTTGTCGTTTGTCAAGTGGTGTGGGTAATCGTACTTCTTGATGTGCTGACTTGCGGGTCCAGGGGTGCCCAGAGGGCCGCTGGATTTACTTAGCACCACAGTTCTCGGACCTTTTAGACCCGTTCCCGCGAAACCATCCGCGTCGGCATTTTCCGAGCATAATTCGACTCTCGTAACCAGTCCGAAGATACCGATGCCTGTCGAGGTGATGACCAAAAGGACCCACCTTTGGTCACGAGACTGGTCGACTGCAGCATGCAGCAGACTTCTCGAAAGTGCTTTTCAAGCGCTCTCCATTCGCACCCGTCTCGCACGCCCGCCTGCATCAAAAGGTGTCAGGCAGCCACCACGCTGTCGCCCGTCGTGCGCGCGCTCTTGCCCATCCATCCTTGCCTTCACATCTCCCTCGCGTCAGTGCGCTGACCCCATCCCGCCTCCATTCGTCACCACCCACGCCCGTTGCCCGTCGTGCGCGCGCTTGTCCGCCCTGCCCCCACTCGTCACTACCCGCGTCAAGATGCGTCGGGCAGCCACCACGTCAGTCGTGCCGCATGCGCCGCGCACGCTCTATGCCACCCGCCATCGCACTCGCTCGCCCTCACCACCCTCGCTCCACCCTCGCGTGCACGCGCTTGCCCGCCCGCGTCCTGCCTCTGCTCGTCGCCATCAGCGTCAAAACACGTCACGCGCACGCTCTCGCCCACCCACCCTCACCTTCACATGCGGAACGTGTGTACACACGCTCGCTCGCACGCACTCGCTGTTTCCGCTGCAATGGCAAGTTGCGAGTCGGATGATCTCAGGCTGGACAGGGTGGTAAGTATCCATTGGACTTACTACAAAGATCATTGCTCTCACTCATTTCCTACACACTCCATGTAACTATTTACTTGATTCAGGCACTCGCTCAAGATAAGTGATCACCGATCACCGGTAAACTTGACGTCCTTGACGAGGCATATGAGGGCCACACAAACTCCCTATTATGATGTTGCTACACACTGGAGGAAAAATGTAACGGCTGGATGTATTCTAGTTGTGAACAAATGAGACCAGGTCGACCAATGCTTCGAATATCCATCAAATTACCTTACAAAATACCATGTCTGGCGAGCCCCTGAGCCACCAGCCGCAGAGGCTGTCCCCAATTTGACACCAAAGCAGCCAAGCAACCGATCTCCAACCCTGCTGCCATTAAGTTCCTCATTGCGGCACAGACGATGTCATCTCACCGGTATCTGCAGAACGACACGGTGAGAAGTGTTTGCGGTCCACGAGAACTATTAGTATCCGTCTCCGATCTGCGGCAAGAGCGGAGCCAACGCGGCGAAACCTCCCTGAATATGCCGATGCGGCATTTCAACGATTCCATCAAACTCCCAACGCCCCCTAATTTTGAAGCCGCTACGACATTTTGGAATGCCTTGGCGGCGTATACCTAAGTAGCTTGTGCCTAAAATGCGCTGCAAGTCAAAACGTGCGTCCTGGCGCTAGGCTAACCTTTGACCATCCGGTGCAAACCTGGTGAGTTAATTTCAAGGCGGATGGTACCTCAGTACTGTACGTTTGTATATTGGTACTGCCTTCTTGCTTTTCGAACTCCATCTGTAAAGTTCAGGGTTTCTCCGCTAGCCTAGGGCTATGATGGGTTCTCGTAATTCAGGAGTTGATTTTCAAGTTGCCAGGGGATATACTTACTGCCCATTTGGAAGTGGCCAAGTCGTGTTTTAACTAGGCATTGTTCGGAACTCCCGTCTGTGTGGTGACTCCTGACAGAAGTTGACCTCACCAAGGTTAAACGTCATAGTCGCAGTGAGTGACTTACTCCTTCAACCTCTTTCAAAGCAATAAACCCGTTTACCGGTGAGGTTTCCGTTTGTTAAAGGTATGACTTACAATCAAAACGAGTTTGACGGCACATCTGGCGGTAGGAACCAGGAGACGTCCAGGGGTCTCAATAATTCGGCGGCCCTCCAAGTAGGTCGGCAATCAAGCCTTCAACTGTTAACGCTCAGCTGCCAGCGACATAACGGAAATTCCCCCCTTACCGACCCCTGCGCAGACACAGCACCCCACAGCTAATGGCGGGGTAGGACCTCCGTCGCTATCATGTTACTGATTCATCCAAATCCACCAGACCGGGATTGCCAATAACTGCCGATATCAGGGGGCTACCTGGCTTCACGGTCAGAGATTCCCGGCGCATAGGGGTATAAAAGATGAAGCATACAGAACGATCATACCATCCTTCGTCTGTGAAGTGTTCTAGTAAACCACACCTCAAGTCCTCTTCTCATCATGAAGTTCATCTCATCCATCGCTATCCTCTCCGCTGCCGCCTTGTCATGCCTCGCACAGAGCGGGAGTGTGCGCGTCACCTATGACAATACGTATGACAATCCCAAGTGGCCTCTCAGTGGAACCGCTTGCTCCAATGGCGTCAACGGGCTCGAATACAAGTACCCCACCTTGGGAAACATCCCCAACTTCCCCTTCGTAGGTGGAATCCCAGGACTCACCTGGAACTCCACGCTATGCGGTACTTGCTGGGAGCTCACATATGTTGCCCCTGGTGGCGCCACAAGCAGCGTGAAGATCTTCGCCGTTGATGAGGGTTACACCTACAATATCGCGGAGGAGGCGTTCAAGGCCCTGGCGGGTAGCGCTGGTGTGGCAGCAGGCTCTGTGAAAGCAACCGCAGTTAAAGTCTACTGCTGAGCGCGGGATATTCTGAAGCAACTGGTACGGAAATGGAATTCTTTTTCAGCAAATAACACCATCGCTCATGCGCTCTTCAGGACGTGGATTTGTCGCTTTGATGGACTTTGTTTCGAAGTCACGGATGGAGTTTCCTTTGATGTATGTAATATAGAATCGTCGAAGTGGGGTTAGTGGCCGTTCGCGTTACATGATGTACATTTGTTTGTTTGGACTTTTTTGAACCTATATCTTTGCGTCGAAAATATGTTCCAGGCATGTCCCAGAGGAGCCGCTCGAGAAAGAAAGAAAATCTTCCACCAGCGATTTCTGTCATCGGGACAAAGCAGGCTAACTGGCGTCACCCCTCCAAGCTTCACGGCTCTAAACCGCATGTACTTTGGCATCCGCGCATATCTAATATAAACCGGATGTGTATGCATAGTAATATTTGAGCTAACCTGAGACGACGTGGTTTGGTATCATTGACGCAGTGCTTACCAGATTAAATTTGTTGTCGTCAAGTTCCCCCTTGGAACGATAGATACAAAAGCCCTGCGTATACACCATGTAGTCCATGTTAGTAACCAGATCGTGAAGTGTGCAACTTTGGATTCCCTTCACCAGCGGTTCACATATCGTGGGCGGGGGGGGGGGGGGGGGGGGGGGGGTGGGGGGGGGGGGGGGGGGGGGGGGGGGGGGGGGGGGTGGGGGTGGG
>JBBPTD010000318.1:0-32262 GCA_038093895.1 Boletus aff. mottiae | reverse complement strand
GAGAATCTCACTACCCACGGACACGACAAAGTCAACAGCAATGTGAATGTGGCTCGGCCGAAAGTTCATCAGGTCAAAAGAATGACTCGGATACCGCGCAATCTGGCAAAGCGCAACGAAATGCCCCCCCGCAGGGCAATGTGAAGTATGTTGTCCTTTTCGAGGATTACTCTCGTTCTAAAGCAATCCCAAAGACGTGCTTATCAAGGCAAAAGCTAAATCATACTCGCCTCCTGAGTAGATCTGGCTCTACTTGTTCGCATTGCAATGTCGGTTTGGACGTTTTTAGAATTTGTTCCCGAGAACCTGGATTGGTACTAGTAGAGGATGGTTTTTACTGTGGATCGATTCATATACCTAGGTTACCCGGATGCGCGGTGCCAACCCACAGTATCCGCATATTGCATCCCCACCCAAGTCGGACATCTTTTCGTTTCCTGCTATTCTTCTTTGATTATTCACAATCTCGGACTCGTAGATACGTTGGTACTCCCTACTCCATATATATGATATATACAAAGGCTCGACTATATACACACTTGAAGGAACTTCATGAACACAGGATTGCTCGAGTCAGTCACTGGGTGATTTCACCAGCACCGCACACACGACTCGGAGCCTGCGCAGAGTCGCATGGTCACGCTTCAACACCCTGTTTCGTGAGTCGTGAGGCTCACTGGTCCGCAACGGTCACACATCCGCGAGTGCCTCGCTGGTAAACTCGTAGAATCTCTCGACAGTAGACCAACTTTGGCGGCAATGGGATTCTTGCACCGGTGATTGAGGGGCTACATCTTGTCGGCCGCCTCCTCAGGCTTAGATAATTCGACTGTTTTGGCAAGATCGTCGTTGAATGGGTAGTGCTGCAGCACCGATATCCATGGCTCCCGACCCACATGACCCTAGTTCGGTGACTGTCGTGGGAGATCCATGTACATCTCGTACCTTTTAACTTATCTCTATGTCGTATTGCTCACGCCAGGAACCACAGCTTGATATGCTGTAAGGCTTCAGGGGGTCGAGGCTAGATTGATGAAGTCGACCTAAATGCCCCCCTGAGGACTCCGTCCGAGTGTAGTTGCGTCTATGTTCTGCAGTTCGTCCGATTGAAGTGCATCGGGCTCTGCGGTTGTGTCTTCCGGCCAACGCCAGCTGCCATCCTCAATGTTGTTCGGGTACTAACGTGCGTTCCATCGATTGAAATAACTGAATGCTATGCGGCATGCGGCATTGTATACAGCTGTTCATGTAGCTTTCAGTTACAGCCTCGTACAGGCGAAGAACGCTGATCTGTCAAGCTCACAGGATGTAACAGTTCCTTATTTAACTTTCCCCCCAACTAAGCATCAGGTCCAACGCGCGTCGTCTTTCTACCTCAAAGTCCCATGCTCCGATGGTTTTCAGGGTTGTTCAGAACGAACAGCAGGTGGGCAGCTTAACTCCAGCTCCGAACGACTCGGATTGATCACAAATCAGTCGCGTACCTCGCGGGAAACAGGATAAGGACAGAGAATCCCACCAGCGACGAGAACGAGAAGAACATGAACTACCAGCCAGTGGTTGTAACTCGTTTCTAAGACGTCTCCTGCGTCCCTCGGGCCAGACAAACAGGACAGCGCCATCCACAAACGTGTCAGCGCGCAGCCCGCCGCAAGGCAGTTTGAGGTATGTTGCCCCTTTCGAGAATTAGCTTGGTCCTAAATTGAATGATTTCAAAGACCTGCTTATCCCTCAAGCCGCCAGAGAAAGCCATAAAAGCGGAAGTGAACGATTGAATCAGAACAATACCCGGATTAGCTTATGTAACACCCTGTCCATTTCTCGTTATAATATTTAATTTATTATTTAAACCTCCGCTTCGATTGTGCATCATGCCCATCTCGAGTCGGTGAGTATGCTTGCGTCAAAGCTCTGCTGTCTGTTTCGAACTGCCCAAAGCTTTGCTGGTCGTGCCTTCTGGCAAACGCGGTTGCCGTCCACAAAGCTGTGAGTGTTATTAACATCCTTGTGTGCATTTCCGTCGATAATTGGATGCTATGTTTATTGTATAGTACAGCTACTTCCTGCAGCGTTAACAGCCATACACAGGACGAGCGCATTGCCTCGCAGGATGCATTACTAGTATAAATTCACCACCTCCCCCAACGGAGCTTGAACCACCCGAACCATCTTCTCTTTCACAAGAAACGAGTTACCACATAGGTTAGTAGCCACTTTGGAGCGTTCGTTGGGTGATGCTGATTGCACGCAGTTTCGCAAATTGCTTGTCGTTGAAGTACCATGTTTGATCAGATATCGCACGTGTTCAACAAGAACAACGTGTAAGTAGCTCTCACCCAACCTCCGCACGAGTTGAATTGACCACGAATTAGTCTCGTACCACGTGGACAACAGGGTAAACACGCAGAATCCTCCCAGCCACGAACACGACAAGAACAATCGCAAACTAACAAAACCAGCTCGTCCTCGACAAACTCGGCCCAATCCTCCCAATCCTCAAGTCAAACCACTGGGCCTGCGAGTGCGTCACGGAACGCCCCCCCGCAAGGCAAATTGAGGTACGTTATCCCTCTCACGAATTAGTCTCGTTCTAAAGCGATCGCACAGGCGTGCTTATTAAAGCAAAGCTAGACCGTACCCGCCTCCGAGTCCCGAGTGAATATTCGGTAACTCGCCTGGCAGAGTTAGTAAAGACATTCAAGCATTATGTTTTTAATGATTTAGATTGGTACTAGTAGGACGATGGTCTTTTGGATGGTTTATTACCCGGTGCCAACTTTATACCCATGTAGTTCCTTGGACATCTTTTCACCTCGTGCTGTTCTTTCTCTGTAGCCTATCCATGTTTTCGGACTCATAGATTCGTCGGCGCCGCTCCCCACTAGCCACATATGATCTATGGAACGGCTCGTTATCTCCATATAAGGACCTTATGAACATAGAATTGGTGAGCGTCAGTCGGTGATTTCACCTTAAACACCGAGTCTGCAGATCCTGCGTGGCCACACTGTTCAACACCCTGTTTCGTGTACCATCACAATATCTAACGTGTCGACATGTCTGCTAAAGTCTGGAAAATCACGAAAATCACAAACCAGCTTCTTCTTCAATAGGCATATTTTTGAGCCACAACAACTACTGCCTATGATTAACTCACGCCACTGGCACAACGCATTGGCGGGATGTCTGGTTTGATCTTCACAGGAAAACAACTCGAGTACTCGATCTCCATAGTTATATCCGAGGTAATGGCTGAACTCGACCGAGACGCGAAAGCTCCGAGTAACACGAACTAACTCCGATGGAGACTTACGGACTCGAGCGCCCCACGGACCTAACTATGATCCAGAAGACATCAAAGTCTATGAATTGACGGTTGTTTGCGTGTAAAAGTAGAGTCATCCGCGCCGATGGTGTCGAAAATACATACTGCGCACTGCGGGAGTGGATCTTGCGCATATCCGGGTTTCATGTGATACGTGTACAATTATCGTCATCGATGCGTGAGGCTTATCGGTCCGCAGGAGAATCCGTAGGGAAAGAACGGGTAACCCAATGATGTGGTCAAACGATCACCGGCAAGTTCACGGAACTGCTGGCAACGGCTCCCTGGTTTACATCGACAACCTTTTAGATCACTTCTTCGTTAGGCTTGTGGGGGACGACCACTCCTACCTTTTTCCAAGCAAAGTCCCCTAAAGAACACAACCACAGAAATTACCCAAACGGGTTGTTCTGCACATCTAGGGATCAATGAATTGTCAGGCGTTGCCACCTTGCTGTACAATCTAAAACCAGGTCGAGAACCACTCACAAAAATGACGAACCTGGATATAATTGTACTGGTCAGACTCTGTGGCGGTCTTACCACCGTTCGTGTTCAGAGTCACGATACTAGGAATGACATTGCGGTGTCTGTCAAATTCGTGCATAGGACGGAGGGCATACCCACACCTGTCCTTGGCGGAGGCTGTGACGGTCCTTCGAGGCCTCACAGAGCTTGAGTAGGGATGTCACGAGCGTAGCTCGAAGTCAACAATTAAAGCGGAAGGAGACAAGGTTGAACGTAACTTGTGCAAAGCCGTAGATAGGAGGTGGCTAGTCGTGAGGGATAGAGCATTGAGTGCTAGTAGGCTGAGGACGGAATCAGACGATGAAGAAAATGGTACGATATCAAAGAGTGTTAGTAACTACCGTGGTGTTCATTATGGTGATCGCAGGCTAGAATTTCCCCGTCACAGAGGCTTTGATCGGCTTCTATGTTGCTGAGAATGTTCGCTGACGCGAAGGACAGCTGCGCATTCAACAGTCACCCGTCGGAAGCTAAGAAAAGTTCTCCATTTCGCCCAGATCCGACGATTCCGACCGTGCTGTAGATAATCATACGCGAGGTGCTAGGACGCCTCTGCAGCCGCGGTTCGCGCGCAAAGCAGGGAGAAATCAGTACCACCGGTTCTGGGTCAAACTGACTCGACGCGTACCTTGAATTTAAACTCCATATCTTGCATGTTCAGTAAGGGTCCTTGAGAGGATCGTCGGAGCTCACACAGGACGGTGGATCGACGATAATGGACTCGAAAGCACAGGAGATCACTGACAGGCAGCTTGACTCGGGAACCACAACCACTAGGCAACCTTTTGAACGTTCTGGAAGACAAACCTTGCCGCTGTCAGCCAAAAATGGGCTCTAGGGAGGTCAAATGGGGAAACAGCACGATAAGATTTGACAAGCATTCAGAACAGTTGCTCCAAGTGGCGTATAAACAGATCTAACAGTCATCATACTTGTAAACCCTTTGCCCAGGGTACCTGTGGGCATGGCACTGAGGGGGCATCCTTGCTGTCAATACAGATCCCGGATGACTAGGCTTTGGAGTCACCTCGTGCCAATATTGACTCGATGTAATGAATTCATCGAACGGCGCTAAAGTGGCGCAAAATAGACCTCATGGTATGCACGCACTCCTGTAACCTGACAGATGGGAGAAACATCATACAGATGACAGAAACAACGCACACTTCCTTTCAAGAAACCTGTGTGGGTGACATCATCGCGTCCGTTGTGATATGCCATACAAATTGACCACTGCCACGACTTTTCGAGAACAACAAGTCACATAATGATCCACTGGCACGCCGCCACTGCCAACATCTGCGGAAAACATGAACCGGCCCATGTTACCACTGAACTGGCGCAACAAATCCATTGGAATTACTGAGCGTAGCGCCTGGATACCCACAGTAGGTGGCGATAGACGCTGCGGTGCAGAAGATCGAAACCAACTACCGGACCCGGTGTCGTGGAGAGTTTAGGTGTCTTCACTATCAATACGAGGAAACGTAGAGCGCTCCCAACAGGACACAGGACAGGGCGCGCTAATAAGAGATGCTTCTACATCAGAAGATCAAACTCGTATCAATTGACACCAACGGACGGTACATGTTGGGCGGTTCCAACGTCATCATTTACGACGCACTACAGGAGTCCAAGGTTGTGGCTCGTCCGGACCTTTCTTCACCTCTGCCCAGGGATCACGAACAGGGGTTGGCGGAGCACTGTCTGAACGTGTCTGAACGGGTGGCTCAGTCCGTGTTTGTTCTGGCGCCTCTCCCGAGCGCAGTTCAGGTACTGGGGGATGGCTGCCCGGAGGCTGGGCCATGCGTTCACGCTCTTCCTTGTCGCGCGCTTCCAATATCGCGGCGTTCATTTGTACGCGATGTTGGCGTTCTAGATCCGCTTTCAATTCCTGTAGAGCTCAAATGCGACCGTAGATGAACGCAGGAAAGGGGGAAGGGGACAGGAACAAAAGTCGGACAATGTGTCAAGGGGCGAAATGAAAATAGAGACGTCAACAACAATAGGCGGTTTCCTGACGACGACGGACACGTACCTCGATACTCGGCGGGTCTGACCGTGTATGTGTAAGCCATGCATTCCATTGCACTGCACAAAGCCTGCGCATTAGCACAAGGTACAAGGCGATTCGGACAGAACGCCTGGAAAATAATCACGGAAGGAAACAAATGGAATCATCGTACCTGAAAGTCTTTTCCCGCTGGCTATGTAGGTCCACATGTCATCCTTGCGTCCGTATTGAACGATTCGTTTTGTGTGACCTGATTTTTTAAATTTCAATGCGGGGAATGGTCAGCATGTCATATGGCGTCAGGATGAGGATTGGAACGCGCCATTGTTGGCACTGGGATATTCGTAATATCTGTTCCCTGCGAGATATTCTCGTTAACCTCTGGTATAGTAGTGAAATCCCTCAGCATTCGGTAGGTAGGTATGCACCTTCCAAGTCTCGACCGATGAGGTACGTCTGGTAAGCCCAGGTCAGGACAGTGCCTCAAGCTTCAAAGGTGTCAGTGCGTCGCAGACTGAGGCTATACTCACAGGCTTCATGAAGCGTTGTAACACCCGCCTAAAAATTGACGACATCCGGGACTCAACTTTTGCAGGACTCCGAGGGCTGTGCGGCAACACGGAACAATTCGACAACGTTCGGCGCAGTGCGGGCTTCCAAAAAAGGCAACACCGTCTGGTCTCGTCGGTTCTCGTCGGCCTCAAAAATTCGGGCAGTGACGGAGTGTCTTTGTGACCGATAAATCGGTCAAGTAACAGTAACATAACACAGAACGGCTACTACATTGTATTCACTCTCAGAAGTCGCCCAGACCTTCGTCGTCCAGATCACCCTCCTGGATTTCTTTCGCAAGCTCCTTTTCACGCTCACGAGCACCTTCCGCTGCCGCAAGTTCCTTCCGGTGGGCATTCAGAGGGAAACGCATAGCCTACAAGAAATGAAAGATTTGAGCGCACAACTCTCGTGATCATCCGGGGCCCGAGTAGATGCTGACAAAAAGAAAAAACAGAAGCACTGCTCACCTTGACACTCTGATTATGCAGCTCAAGACAATACCCGATACGTCGGCCGAACACTTCGCTGACTTCCGGACCGTACCCATTCTTCCTTCCTTCACATTCCATCCAACCTTTCTCATGGACGATTCGACCCTCAATGACACCGTCTCGGATAGCTTTACCGACGATGTACTCTGCGTCCTCTTCCGAATCCAGATGAAGCTTGAGGCAAATATCGCGCAACGAAATGCGTGAATAAGACAGCGAAAGTCGCCGAATACCGGTCTTGATGACATTCTGCCGCAGCCGAACAATTAACGTGTACATCTTGTCGGCCTCAAGCTGTGAGGCATGCTTGTTCAGGGTCGCCTGAAACTCGGAAAGAGATCCAGTCCGAACAGCTATGTATAACATCATAACTGATGAGTTATGCTCGCATCAGAAGTAAGCCAAAGGACAGACCTTTTACGATGTCAAAATAGGCCTGGAGCGCTTTCTGAAGCACAGGATGTCTAAAGGTGCTGCGATCAGGAATATCCCCCATAAGCAATTCTACCACAACGAAAAGTTTGTGCACTGCTTGATAGAAACCCGGCGCGACCTTCGCTGGCGGAGCTCGCCTAATTGCTTGTTGGAGATTCGTGTGAGCCGCGGAATAATTCAATTGTACGGCCTTGATGCGCCCCAAGTAATAGTGATAACGAGCAAGCTGTGGGTTACTAGCCGAAGCTGGGAATGTGGTTTTCGAGACCAGTTTGTCCGCTTGATCGTACAAGTTGTAATGGAGATAACTCCGTAGCAATCGGTTGATCAGAGATGCTTGGGTGTCGTCATCATGGCGTAACGCTGCAGTACGCTGCGCGGCAAGGAGCATTCTAGAAAACATAAATTTTTATCCATCAGAAACACAGGAGAAAGATGACAAAAGGGACCCACGGTCGTGCATCCGCCAGTTCTCCGCCAAGTTCATAAGATCTCTCGAGAGCAAACCAAATCTTGGCCGCAATGGGATCCATGCTCCGGCGATTGAGCTGCTGTATCTTGTCGACCGTCTCCTTGGACAACTCGACTGATTTGGCATAGTTGTCTTTGGAGGTGTGAAGATGATGGATGAGCAAGAGGCGGGAATAAATTTCCACTTCCGGAACTGGATCGGAAGTAGGTTTGGGAGATGGGGTCGACGCTACGGGACCGTTGGGTTGTGCTGCAGCATCGACATCCATGGATTGGTCCGCAGGTGGTGCAGCGGGTAGCCAGGATAGGAGCGATGTCTTCACCGCAGAGTCTGTATACACACATTCACGCGGACGTCGTCAATGTGTAAACGAACGCGTGCATACCTGACGGATAGTTTTCCTCGATTGCATCGCGGATGATCTTGTTATCTAGTCGCTTTCGCAAGGCAGTGAGCGAACGCAATACGCGATGGGTGAACCGTGGCTCTAGGTCGCCGACGGCACGCTCGATGAGTGCAATGTTAGACTTGATCTCGGCGGTGGGCGTTGGAGGGACTGGCTTCTCTTCTACTTTCTTTGATGCATCTGTTTTGTCGCCCTTCTTGTCCTTTTCCTCAACCTTTTTGTCTTTGCTTGCCGTCGGAGAGGTGGACATAGCGAGAGACTGTAGCTTGGACTGGCACTGACGCAACACTGACGCGTCTGCTTTCTAGTGACACAGCCACATGTTAGTCAAGTTACGTCAGCACGAAATACAAGGTCAAAGATACAAAACAACAAACAAGTCCTCATCGTCGATAGTTAGTTTACGTCTTAAATATCCTAAGTAGTCTACCCTCCGTGACAATCCGCGTACGGCACAACGGGCACTCTCTAGAGCTTGCTAGAACAAGATCAGAGCATGCACGACATAGGGCGAGGTGGCTACGAAGAAACAAGTCAGCCTGGAAATGTAACAAAATAAGAGTGCAAGGACGCACCCGCAGTCAATGATGGCGATGCACGCATCTTCGTCCTGGCAGACAACACATAAACCGGAGCGTTCTGCGTTGGTTAGGTTTGGATGGGGCCGTGGTTTGGACTTTGAAGCCTGATGTAACGGGGACGAAGAAGAGCTTGGAGGAGATGTAGACAGTTGTGGAGTAGTGGGCCGTGAAGATGGCAGACCAGAGTCCATCAAAGGCACGGAGAGGTGCTCTTCGTGCGCCATCTCAGAATCGCCTGCAGCATGACGATGTGTAACCCTGTCATGATGGTTGTTCCCCAGTCCGTGCTCGTGTGCTACATCCGGACGCGTTTCCGACTCAGGGTCCACCATCTCCACGAGATCTTGCTCCTCTCCACTAGGCTCTCCGCTGCCCTCCATATCGTCTTCATTATCAAAATCCACATCCTCAAGGGCCTCATCGTCTTTCCTCTTCTCCTCCTCTACTAAAGCCCACACACGCTCCACCAGTTCTTCCTTCTCTACGACACCCAGAGGAACCCTCACCCGGGCTTCCCAGAGAATCTGTTTCAATGTACCAATTGATAGTGCAGAGATAGACGAACGCGGGAGCGTGACGAGAGTCGACATCGGAGGAGGTGGCAGAGGCGGTGCAGTCTGCGAGTGTGATGGTGCATGAGTGGTGCTAGTGGTCTGTGGGGTAGGCTGTCGTCCAGCAGACGATGTCGGGCGGGAAATGTCAGGCTGCCCGGGAGTTGGACGTGTCGATCCTGGATTCAACGGAGCAGATGTCGTTCTGGACCGTGGTGTATTCGGCGTGGCGCGGGGCGTGTAGGTACCGTAGGGAACATCTTGTGGACGTTGTGGACGGCTTGGATCGAGGTCGGGACGAGGGAACGACCTATTAGATCGAGAGTTGCTGTTCGCGTTGCTAGTGGGAGTTCCACGGGTGGATGAATTCCTGTTAGTCGAAGAGGAAGAAGGTCCAGTTGTAGGAGACGATGGCACATAATGTTTCCTATAGTAGTCCTCGTTGGCGGGTGGGAGATAACCTTGAGGAGTCTGTGTGAATATTGAAGGGAAAGGGTGAACGATTTGACGAGGAGGAAATTCCGTCACCTACCCGAGTGGCCACGATGACGTCTACAAGGTCGTTCTTGTCTACTGGATTCCTAACTGAGATATTATACGCATCGATGTAGCGCCTAAGCTTTGCGAGGGGGAGCAAGCGTAGCTGAGCTCGGGAAAGGGCAGTGACTGGTTGTTGTTCATGCGGTTGTAGAAGCAGAAAGTACAATCGAATGCAATTCTGGTGTGTAGGAGACAAGCGAACACGTACTGTTGAGCATGTCAATACAAAAGCCGCAGACAGGTGCCGGATCATAGCCACGCGCACGACCACGGCGTGGCAAAAGGGCCTGATAATCTGTGCAAGAAGAGCAGAAGTCATAACCTTTGCGGGGGGAGATAAGCAGGATCGAATGTGTTGGGCTCAGCGCTCACCGCAGTGCATGCACTCGTGCCGTCGATTGAAGAGTATGTTGAACTCTCTCTTGCACTTTCTACAATTACGCTGAATAGGACCCAAAGGGAGCGGTGGAGGTCCACTGAGCAAAGGAATACCAGCGGGCGTCGACATGGTAAGCCAGAGAGAAGGAAGGGACCGGGAGCTACACTAGATCGTTTAGTCATCTCCCGCAAGTTCTGGCATGTTCCCCCTCATCCGGAAGAGCATCGGCATTTCCAAAGTTGGATGACCCCTGAGACACGAGCACGTGACCTCGTCGCGTTGTCGGACGGCGGCAAACTCGAACTCGTCGCAACGTTCGTTACATCGACATCAATGACCTCGCACAAGATTAATATTGCTGCTCGTCTGCGTCCTCGTCTGGACAACGAACTCGACGACGAAGGCATACAAATAACACACACACCCGGCGGCCCATCATGTATCAGTGTCCCTAATCCACGCGACCTATCCCAGGTCTTTAATTTCCCGTATGCTTTCCGTGAAGTTACCCTGTCAGAATCAGCTAACCAGCATTCTAACTTAGGTTTACTTCGTGCTATGACCAGTCCTCGACCCAGGAGGAAATATTTGAGCAGGACGTCCGTCCGCTCATTGACGTTGTGTACAGTGGTGTCGTAGGTCAATTTCTCACCCCACGACTGGGTTGTCACTGTACACTATCTCTACAGACTGTCACAATCTTTGCGTATGGTGTCACTTCCTCAGGCAAGACTCATACTATGCAGGGAACGAAAGCCCAGCCAGGCGTCATCCGTCGTGTCGTCGAGGTAGGTCGTTTGTTGCACATGTACGCTTTATGTTTACTGTTACTGTGCTTCAGGCGATGTTTCTTCATAAAGCTGCTTTGCAACGCAGCAATGTTGAGCTGGCGGTCTCATACATGGAAATATACAAGGATGATGTATACGATCTTTTTGTCAACCGCGAAACTGTACGTTACCTTGCGTTGCAACGATTTGCCATGCAATGTTTATCCCTGGATGTTTTTACAGGCTCCCAAGCTTCCTGTCCGTGAGAACGATGCTGGCCAAGTATTCGTTGCCAACTTGTCCTCGCATCCGGTTGAATCCGTGGAGGAATTTGACATTATTTATTCGTTCGTTCTTTCACCACCCGTTCACCAAATGATGTTAACATACTGAGCATAGACTTGCCTCTCGCCATCGCTCGGTTGGTGCTACGAACCTCAATCGAGCGTCCTCTCGTTCGCATGCGGTCCTTACTATCGAAGTAACAATGACAGACTCTGCAACACAGAAAAGTGCGTGTTGCTTGGATCTGCCCTGCCCAACTCACGGGTTCCCCTTGGTTAGCACTGACCGGGAAATTCAATCTCGTTGATCTTGCGGGCTCGGAGAACAATAAACTTACCGGCAATGATCCAACACGTATGGCAGAGTCTGCCGCGATTAACAAGAGCTTGAGTGTCCTCGGACAGGTGGTACACGCATTGAACCAGGGTGCTGTAAGGCTGCACTGTGCTCGTCTCCATTTGTGCGCTAAATCTTTGTTCAAAGTCTCGCATCCCATACCGGAATTCGAAACTTACACGAATTCTTCAAGACGCCCTCGGTGGTTCGTCCGTCGGATTGCTCATTTGCAATCTCGCTCCTGGTATAAAGTTCCGCCAAGATACCCTTAATACACTAAAGTATGCACCGTTTATTGTCTTCGTATTCAGTTCGAATGTGCTGAGTTTACGCATTTGCTAGCTTTGCTGTTCGTACCAAGAACGTCGAGAACCGCCCGGTAGTGAACGAGCGCGGTAGGTTGCCCTGGCAACTTTACGAAGACGCTACTTAACCGTTCATCCAGACAATCGTCCCCAAGTAAAACCCCACTTTGCAGCCATCCAACCACCCCCGCCAAAGCTTGCTCCCGCTGTCCTCCAAGCCGATCCGATTCTCGCTTCCCGGGTTGTCGTTACGACCAATGCCGCACCTGGACCTTCTCGACGACCCCGCCCATCTCGTGTGCCACGTATCAGTCTTGGTACAGGGTTGCTACCACCGTTGGCTAAGACGAAAACGCGTCCGGCTGCAATTGTGGAAGAGTCAGAAACTACGGTTCAACTAACGGAAGTGGATATCAACGAGAGGGTTCGTTTTCTTGTCCTGCACGCCGCCCAGCACTGAACCAGTTCCATGGTATATAGATCGCAAAGGCTGTGGAAGCCGAGGTGGCGCGTCGTCTGAAAGAGCGCGAGGACCGTGAACGCGAAGAGCGAGTGCGCCTTGAACAAGAAAAGGAGAACTTTGCACTCTGGGAGAAACAAGACGATGAGCGGCGCCAAGCACAGGCGGATTCCAAGTTGCCTCCCGGTGTCCTCACACCGCTGCTCGCGCGCCATCGCGACCTGGATGACCAGCTCCGCGCAAGACTCGCGGAGTTGGAGGAGAAATAGTACGTGCCGAGGCCGGTGTGGTGTATAGGGGTTCATCCTCTTCTTTAACTCAGTGAACGCGGTCACAAGGAGCTACAGCTCGCAGATGCGCTGTCGCCTATGTCCAGAAAGAAGACTGGGCGGGCCTATGTCGCCCTCGCGCGCGCCCATTCTGAAAAGTGTGTTCTCTGGCTCATGTTGGCCTGCCCGCTCACGGCCTTGCCACAGGGGCGACCTCAAAGTAGCACTCGAACTCTACCGCAAAGCCGAGACCTATGTCCCTGATAACATCAAACTCCGAGAGAGGTGGATACTTTTCGTCGTCCATGTGTTTCTATGTAAACTGTCGATGAGTAGCACCTCATTCTGACGTTTTTTTTTTTTTTTTTTTTTGCTGTTCGCCCTGCCTCTGGCTCTTGCAGAGTCCTCGAGATCGAATGGGCCGTCAGGAATGGCAAGGAATTCGTGCCGTCGCCCAAGAAGCAGCGTAGACCGCGAGGCAAGAAACGTAAGGTGGCAACGCTCAATTTCGGTCTTGCGCGGGGCCGCGAGGAAGCTTCCTCGTCGTCCTCTTCGATGATGATGGTGGCGGCGGCGAGTAGGCAACAGTATGCGATGGGTCAGGGTTCGATGGACGAGGGCGAGGGCGAGGGCGAGGAGACCGAGGGTGAACGTGAGGTCGAAGTATCGTTGCTTGGGAGGATCAATGAGGAGGAGTACGAGGGGAGCAGTGTCGCGATGGAGACGCCGGTCTTGAAGAGGGTCAGGTCGGATGAGTAGAACATGTCGATCTTGCGGTGCATGTATACGGTTTAGTTGATCTATTTATGCCATGATCACCAAGATTACAAGTTGGGTCAATACATGCGTGCAGATGTACAACCTCCCTCTGCCCAAGGTGTTGTCAATACAAAGAGGAAGGTAAGAAAAAAAGTAAGAAAACGGTATAAATATTTTCAACCCGCAAGACGACACACGAGACACCCTCGCGAGTCCATACCGTATGTATAGGGAATAAGAGAGACGAAGACGAAGAAGAAAAAGGCTACTAGATAGGTATCCAGCCTCCCGGTCGTTCTCTTGCAGATGAATGAAAAAGACATTACTTGGTACGTAAATACGTAAAAAAACGGCGCCTCCATGGGCTTGGTCGTCCATTCGTCCATGGTCCAACTTTTTTTTTTCTTTTTTTTTTTTTGCCTTTGCGCGCGCGTACCCTTGGCAATCATCCGTCCATGCTAAAGAGCTCGTCGTCATCGCTAGCGCCAATCGGCCGACTGAGCGGGCTGTGTACGTTTTGAGTGAGCCACTGCCGATGGCTATTTGCGGCAACATGCGGCGGCGTACGGAGCGGCGGACCCCCCGTCGGCGGGAATCTTGAAAACATGGACTCGAGCGCAGCCATCGAGGGCGAGATGTGTGCGCCTGCCCCAGTCGCCGACGCAGAGGACGACATCGGGTTCGCACCTGCCCCTACTAGGTCATGGTGTGCAGACAGCGAAAGATGGGAGACCGCATCAGGGGACAAGAGCGCGTGGTTCGACTGCAAGTGCCAGTCCTGGCCCGACCCGGCGTTTATGCCGAACGGTACCGGGCCGTGGCCAGGGCTAAACGTACCACCACCAACGCTCGACCCACCGAGCGAGCCGGGCGATCCGGTGAGCGGAATGGCGTGTATGCGCGAGTAGCCCGCTGCGAGGCCCTGTGGGAGACTCTGACCAGGTGCATGTGATTGGAGGGCGCGGAAGGACGGGGATGTCGCTTCTCCGAGGCCGAGGCCGATGCTCGCCCCGTTATTTGGCGTCCGTCCCTCGTCCGCGGGTGGGCCATGGATGGGAGCATGAGTAAGCGGAGAGCGGCTCAGCCCGCCGAGGCCTAGACCAGCGCCGAGAGCGAGACCAGCATTGGGCCCACGACCGTTATTGTTTCCGGGATTCATCTTGGAATAGTACTGGTGAAGACCAGGAAGGAATGCAGCGGAAGCATTGGATGGTGCCAGCAGGGAGGACGACGGCGAGTGTGAATCGTCCCGGAACGCGCTTGTCCCTGTTCCTGATGGTGTGAGGGTACCTCCCAAGTTAAGCGCACCCAAACCGTTTGAAGATTTGAGTGAGCTTGGCGTGCCCAAGCCGATTGGCCCTGCGCCAAAAGTAGGCTTGTCCGGAGAGGCAGGTACGCCATTGGTCGTGAGACCACGTTCTGCCCAAATGGATTTAACGTCCCCTAAGAGCGAGGGAGCGGGAACGGAACGCGAGTAGCGATGGTTGGCGTGAGTCTGAGATTGGGGAGCAAGGGTTGGTGTGTCGTTGAGATTTACAGGGCGAGCTGATCCCGAGTGTGTGCGAGACATTCGACGGGAACGCTCCGAGGGCGTTAAAAGGTCTGTGAGCGAAGAAGGCAAGAATTCTTCCAAATCTTCGTCTGCGGACAGAAGGTGCGCAGAGACGCTGACATCGATTCCCGGACTCGGCTTGGGGATGATTCCCTGAGCGGGGCCCGAGCCAAGGTCTGTCTTCCACGCTTGGGTATGCGTGTGCCCGAGAGAAGACGGTACACCTGCCGCTGCGCCGAGCCGATTCCTCGATTCTGTAAGCAATGACGTCTGAGCATGAAACGTGGAAGGGATTCCAGCATTCTGAGGAGAATTCCCGGACGAAATCGGCGAATGAGTGGACAATGATCCTCGGGGAGGTGAACCAATTGGACCGAGATCCGCGGTGACTGGAGGGAGTATTGTACGGCGCGGTACGCCAGGTACGTTGAGGGGGAGAGTGGGTGGAGACGGAATTCTGTGGTGCAAGCGAGACGAGGAATCGGGGAGTGGTTCTGAAGGTGTCTCCTCATCCTTGGTAGAAGACGTAGACTCCGTAGTGGCTGTCGTGGGAGGTGCATGATTAAGTTTGTGGGTGTCAGCATCGTCTGGGAGCACGAATGGGGGGAAATCGGTATCCTTGACTGGGGGCGCAGGTGCCGAAGGGGTTGCCTTGAGCGTCATGACCATGGGTGGACGAGCCGAGGTGGTGCGGGTTGGGGCTGTTGATCCGGAGAGCAAGCCGGTCCCTGTGGACGAGGTGCCATGGGGGGCAGATTTGTGGCCATCCTTTTTGGGACCTTTTGTGCTCTTGGATTCTCGGCCTATGCTAGGGATGCCACCGTTGGCAGCGAGCTGGGCAGCCTTCTTGTTTTTTCGATCCATGGACAAGTTCTGGCCGGGCAGGACATGGGCGAGAGCGCACTTGTGGCCAAACTTGCAATTTCCCTTTACGAACCACGCGCAGACGTCTTTATGCTGACCGGGTTCGTGTACGATGTGAGAGAAGGGGCAAGAAGAGCCTGCGGTGCAAGCGCCGACTTTGAAGAACTTGCAGGGGACATGGGAGAGGTCCTTTGCTACGACATACAGGAAGGTGAGGCCAAGAGCCAAGAGAAGAACGAGATACGGACACTTTGAGGAAGAGGACTTTGGTCTGGCTGAGTGAGATTTCTCGTTGTCGGCATCTCTGTCGTCTGTCGTCTTGTCGAGATCGAGTTTGTCGGCTGCAGGCATGATATGCAGTTGTGGCGGAGGAAGAGGAGGAGAGGATGGAAGGAGGAAGAGCAAGCCGCTCCGACGCCAGAGAGATGTGATAACCTAAATATTATAATCGAACGAAAAATTAAACCAAATTTCGATGGCTCTCGCGGTGCACGACGACGCTGAGAGACAAGAGGAGTCCCGGCTGATCTTACTTGGGGCTCTCTTCTCCATGCGGTCACCACGCGACCTTGCTAAATACCCGTCCAACCGCACAACCGCCTCCTCATCACTCCTAATGCGACGTACCAGTGACATCGCATTTTACCTCGCAGCAGCCCTCTCCGGCATCGCAGCAGCGTACGTCTTGAACGAGGTACGCACCCCGCACTCACTCACAACAGCTCGTCCCATCTGACAGCGCATCGTGCAGTGGGTGCTTCAGTGGTGGGACACCACCCGACATTCACCAGACAGCACCAACGACGAGACCAAACCCCCCTCTCCACCACCGACGATTCAGATAGATCCCCATCCAGACGACGAGGGCGTCGTAGACCCTGAACACGCGGATCCGAACAGGGACGCGAGTCAGACACGCTTCCTCCCTCCCCTCCGCACGCACTCCCTCCCCCCTCCCTCCCCAAACGGGCGCGCCATCTTCTCTGGCTCGTCTTTGGGCACCAACCCCGACGCCATGACCTCTTCCGCATCGTTGCATACGTTGAGCACTCAAGATGACCTCGAACAAGACAGTGCTTCACATCCGGATATGTCTGACACAGACACAGAGCCATTTGTTGATATCCTGTCACCTCCCCCAGCGCATGTCATTTCAAGACGGCGCAGCCTCAGAAACCATGATTTATTTGCTCAATCCCACATGTCCTTTTCAGAGCTTGGAAGCTTGGTTGCCCCGACAGACGACTCGGAGCTGTCCAGTTGATCCAGCTGTAATCTAATGTCATCTTACGAATATCTACTCTTGCAGGATGTACTCTACCCCTTTCGACCATCTTTGATAGATGTGTAACAAAAGAAATCTTCGTCACGTATGTCTTGGATGCCATGTCTGCAAAAGTGGCCATGTCAACGTGCTTGCCCCAACCATAACGAAACAACCTACTTTCCCTTGACATGCGATCGCAGTCCATTGAAATCCATCAGCCTCACCCCTTTGATGCTTTCCGGTTTTTCAATGCTAGCCATGCCATCTTCTTCTTCAACGAGACAATGTTTGCATCCATAGTTGACCTTTTTGCAAAGACTCCGTGCATGGTAGGACGGTCCCAGCAGCGACTCACAGTTGCCACGCTCGAACGCAGCTCGCAATGAGGTAAAAGGCCAAAACATGTTCGCGGCGGGGTGGCCACGAAGCATTCTCCAGACTTCGTCAAGGGTCGCGACGGACGCGGGCAACACTCGGATTTCCATAGATTCGTGGCGGCGTGCATGGCCGATCTGTAATCTAAGGGGTCAAGCGAGTCAAACTTTGCAATCAGGACGGGATACTTGCTGCAGTATCAAAGTCCATGACTATCCAACCTTTGCATGACATGCATCGTATGGAACCGCCTGTCGCCTTCATAACAGCGGAGACGGTAGCAGTGTCCTCGGACATGCCTATGTGGTCGAGGATGGTTTTAATGACACGAATCGCCTAAGGGTATGAGTACAGTATCTATCGCAAGAGGCGGGCGGAAAGAACGAAATACCTTTTCGTTTTTCTCAAATATGTCTACCTTCCAATCTAACATCTTGCCTTTACTTCCTCCCCTTTCTTGCCCATTTCCATCTGCGATACTCTTCCGTGGAGCTGCCACACAAACATGCGAACAAACTCCTTTGAAATCCAAGCACTGCTCCCTCTGATACGCCCTCCCTACTCTGCCTTCGCCACACCGCCGACAGAAAAACCGCGCCGTGACGCGCTTCAAGGGATGTAGCGTTCGCGTGCTCGCGCTCTGCCATCCATTCGGGTAACCCAGTAGAGCCATCAAATGCTTTTGGACGGGAATAAGCCACGTGTGGATGTCCGCTTTGACGAGCGAAATAGCCAAGGTCGAATTGATGTCATTCGTGTCAGAGGTGCTGCTGGGTGGCAATACACTTGGATCGGGGCTTCCTTTGAGCGCACGCACGGATGGCAGGGTGCAAAACACGGACAACGGCGGAAGGATCAAAGGATCGCTCGAGCCCGAGGATCCCGTATGGGCAACCTCCAGAGTGCCACACCGCATACGCTCGTAAATCTTCCTCACCTCGGTCAACTTTCCTCTATAAGAGGCTTCAGCTTCTTGACGTTTGTGACGAGCTTGCAATGCCAGAAGCTCGGATTCGATGACAGTCCGAATAGGGGGCACATCTGACGTGTCGTACGTCAAGTAGCAGGTAGAGTATCACGGCGTTCATCAATTGAACATGCACAGCACATGTACACCACGACCACTTACCCTTCGCCTCGATCTTCTCCAAAAGAAAGGTCTTGCGCCTCTGCAAGGATTCATACGTTTGCGACTCGACAAGATCTTCCAGATTCCATCCTTCGCTTTCCGCCAGGTTTTTGGTCCTGTAATAATCCAAAGTCAGAGGTCTGTGTTAACAAGAAAGACGTGTCTTGTTCACCATGTGCTGTTGTGCTTTTTGACGATTTTGAATTCTTGGTCATAATCCCACTTCCATTGGACCAAGCGTACCGAGAGCTGATGTACGTTATGCCATTCAGTTCAATAAGCGACCAACCCCAAAGACATCACAATGCATCCAAGGACACACCTCCATAATTTGAGGGAGCCTTTCCCTTGCCGCGCGACACCGCTAAAACGGGATGCATAAGTGCACAAGACAAGTTATCAAGCACCAATTACACACCTTCACGATAAGCTCCCCCTGTCCATCTTCCTCCCCAGCTGGGGGTGGAAGACCAGTCAACGCCACGGCCTGTTCCTCATAGGCTTTCGCATCGCGTTTACATGTCTCCCAGTCGGATTTGCGAAGCAAGAGCTCGCCGCGCGGCCCTGTACCCTCGGACCGGAACGGGTCAGCGTCGCGTACCCAATGACATCAAACCCATACACACAGATTAACGCGCCTAGTCTGGATGGGTCTAGACCGAGATTGAATAGAGGTCACCAAGAGGAAACGAACAAGGACGCACAAAAGCATCGAGTGCTTTCCACAAGGGGTACCCAAAGGGACTGACGGAGCCATCCCTGAGTCTCTGAGGTGACATTGACGAGGGACTCGCTGTATACATCATGTCGATGCACAGTCGTCAAGAACAAAAGACGGAACGAATGAAGAGAATGAACGTTAGCAATAAAAAAAAGACACAAAACCAAGACTGACTCGAGAAACTTTGCCCGACAATGCCACTACCGTTTGCGCAAAGCACGTCAACAACCCGTACTGGACGCGAAAACCATACTCACGTTGCTACATAACCTTATCCGCGCTGAAAAGCTCGCGTACATGGCGCGCGTAGCCTTGTGGCATACCTCGCAGACGCCCCCGCCAAACACCAAGGCGGCATAGTCCGCCTCGCTCTTCTTCCAGCCGTCTCCAGGTTCAGGAAGAGGGACCGGGCTGCAGGTTTTGCGGACGCCGCGCCAGATAAAGGATGCGTTGGGGTTCAGAGCGAGCGAACGGTACAAGAACGAACAGGTACGGGAGATGGCGAGGACGGTGGGAGGAGAACATGTGTAGAGGAGGATTTCTGCGAGGATTTCGATGGGAAGACTGGTCAGCGAAACGCGTGCAGTCGTGGTGGACGAGTTTGCTTTGTGATTGTGAGTGCGTCGGCGTTTCTTGGTCACCATGTCGATCTTGAGGAGAGGGGTCAAGTCGAGTGGGAACTTTGATCCATGTGTAAAATTTACTCCAACTCTTTCCTCTTGTTTTCACTTCAATAATTTGGTCTGTCGCCTGGTACAGTCCTAGACTGGCCCTGACTACAGTCGTTCCAATGTAATCTGGTCACCAGACTAGTTCCAATTATTTGGTCACTGGCAGTCTAGTACGTGTCGGGATGTTCATATGCGTCCAGCACACACTATGAAAGATGCATCCGCAAACGATTGGTCTCGGCTTGACACCCCTCCTTTTACAAGTTGATTGTAATATCGTATATAATCATTAGACGTAGCCTCGGTCCATTAGAAATGGTACAACTTCAAGACGAGAGTTCAATCACTAGAAGTGATGGGAAGCCTTATTGAATGAGGATACCAACTATTTCGACATCTTGCACTTGGTGTGCTGCGAGAAGAGTATATAGAGGTACCTGGACCGTCCTAGATGACATCCTGTTCTTTTCCCTCTTCCACTTCGAATCCTATCGCTTTCTCATGCACTGTGTATCTGATCAGCGTCTTGCTCTCACAGGCGTTTTACAATCCTATCCCGCACCGCATGGCGACCGATGATCAGAGCCTTGGCAAAATATTGCATTCAGGGATCATACTCACATAGATTTGGTGTGTCTTGGATAGCATGACTCTCGCAGGGAATGGGTTTGACCATGCGTGTGGTTAGTGATATATACATCCTTTGGATGAAATCCAGCCCTGAGTATGCCTTGTTGTCCTCTTCGCCTTCCGTACGCTCCGGTTGGAACCACCAAAAGTCACATTGGTCTCGGGCAGTCCAGATGCACGCTGCAACCACGAGAGCTATGATGCACATGAAAGCTCCGGCACCAGTGCGTAACGCGATGTCGCTAGGATAACACCATTGAACCGCAACAGCTGCAGAGAAAAGCACAATGCTGGGGAAGCGTGCTCAGGAAAACCTATCGCCTACAACATGCAGGACACTCACCCCCACATAAGGAAAACATGCGGTAGGCTATAAACTATGGCAAGGCGCTCAAGACCATACTTTTCGTGCCATAATCCATGCAAGAAGTTGGCCTATTCAGGTCAGGGACCGCACGAGGTCGAGGAGAGATGATGTACTGACAGCTTCAAATTGGGTATTCCTCGCCTCTGTGCGACTATAGCCCATGAAGACCAACCCGAGGATCGTGCTCGCCACGCTTGCTACTAGTGACATGTAACTGAGGAATTGCTGAGTTGAAATCCCTGTGCCCGATTGTTTTGGGAGGAAGATGACGTTGGCGTTCAGGAGTACAGCGGCCTGGAATTTGTCCGTCATTCGCCCAAGATTCGAAAACTTGGTTCCTTACCAGTACACTGGTTTCTTGGAGTTGGGAGTTCAGGTTGGCAACGAACACGTTCCACTTTTCTTTGCTTACGATGTCATCAACGAAAATCCTGTGCAACAGCCGCACGTTCTTCACGGGTGCCATGAATGACAGTACCGCAAGAATCGACATGAATGGCGAAGGGTGGTATCTCCATCCATGAATACTTTGGTCGAAATTGAGGCGCGCACATTCTTCCCCGTAATAGTTGAGAAAGTAGTTGTTGTCTGCAATCGTGAGAAGTGGAACTTTAGAGGGTACGACAAGACCTACAAAAGATGTGCATAATCCGACCTGGAAGGCATCAGCCAGAATTCTGTGGATTAATGAAAGATGTACAATTCACCTATAACGATCGCAGGGTGCTTACGCGTTTCCGTCTTTGCGGCTGTGAAACTAGAGGTGAGCGGGCGTTCGCCACTGAAAGAATGACCTACGATCAACTCGCTCAATGAGGTACAGGTGTTTCTTCAAATCCTCGGGATTCAGAGGGCACGAAGACCTATTCGACGTTAAGTGATCTGCAGTTCTAATGATTCAATGCAAGTACACCAACGGAGGCGAAGCACTCACCACAGGTAGCATGAAGAATCATGTCCACTACCTCATCTTTCAACTCTTGAGTAACCTCACAGAAGTTCGGGTACAGATCCCAGTGGTTCCTGGTCGTGTTCTAGATCGTAAACGTAACATACGGCTGACCGGATGATGTTGCGTCAGGCTCATGAATATCCTACAACATACAACTCACCATGCGACACACCAGTAATGTGCTTGGACGCCAAGCCCTAACGTGATTGAATTGTTCAGTGCGCACCACCCAGATCCAGCAACCTGCAGCTTACCTTTGTGAGGAAGCGTGAGCTTGCCTCTGACATGCTTGAAAATCTCATAGCCATCCCATTCATCCAGCCAAAAGAGACTCCTGGTTCGTGGGTTCACAAAATAATAACAGCACATCAAACCTATATCATCGAGTCTGGGCTCCAAGACCAGCTGAACTTCGTTGACCTTCAAGAATTCAGAGAGTTTTCGCTCCTCAATTTCAGCTTTCAGCTCCGAGAACAAGAAGGTTCTGAAGTGTTCGATGTCCGCATGGATCTCTTCATCACATATGTTCACTTCCGCAAACGTCTTCTACGGAATTTACTTCAGATACAAAAATGACGATGATGGATATCGTTCAGATTCACTAACCGACTCGCTATGCACAAAGTAAAGAGCACCTTCTGGATGTCGGTAAGCTGTCCATCCCTCTGGAACCTCCTCTCTGCAAATACAAGTTAAAAATGAGATATACATCTGACGCAGTGGTGGAACGAACGGCGTCTCAGGGTATTGGTACAACATCGCTTCAATTGAATAGTCGAGTTCGGATGGACCTCTAGGGTGTCAATATGAGCTTTGAATTTCGTCGAGTATTCCAAGCACTGTACCGGGTCTCGCGAAGTTCGTATCGCAGTACACCACTAACTGACATCGGGTAGAAACGAGCACTGATATTGATGGGCTCCCCAGGTTGAGTTGGATCGTCGTCTCTGGGTGGGGCAATGGTGGTTGGAAAAGTAGTAGAACCACCTGGTTCCGCCGCTGTCACGGGTTCACGTTCGGGTTCACGTTTTCGATATGAGGCTCGTCCAACTGCCCTTCGAGAGTTGGAAGACTTCTGCGAGAGAGATGGTTTCCGACTCCGGTGAGGTTCCGCCTTATTTGCATCGACGTGGGGATGCGCCGCGGGCAGGGTTGACGTCACCTCAGGAGTTCCAGGCGACGTCTCCAGTGCAAAACCGACCATTCGATGAAGCGGACCGGGAGGGGGAGATGGGTAGGTAAGACTATCCGAGTTCGGCGCGTTATCGTCCTGGTGGATGTGGATAGTAGTACTAGAACTTGGCTGAAGGATGGTGTCGTCGGCATCTTGCGACGTGTCGGGATTGGTCTCGCTGGGCTCATCGTGAAATGAGGTTTGACCACCATCCATCCATGATCGCGAGTGGCGCCTTGTTGCAGCAGAAGAATCCAGGACAAGGTGACTACTAGATGGGCTTCCTGCCCCGGTGTGCGGTGGGTCCACGGGAGAAGGTCTACTACGTTCGTAAGCATCTGAGGGTCCCGGCAAGGGAACACTCATGGCGCAGATGATACCACTATCCATTGTAGTCGACAAAATGCCAGGTGGTAGAACTTGATGCCGATTCCGGGTTGGTCTGCTTGGGTTTCTGCGTGTCGATCGACCGAGGGAAGCGAGGAACGCAAATAAGTGACTTATCAGCCTAAAGGCTGTTAACCCGCAGAGGGATGTCAATTTTTTCAGAAAACGACTGAGCGATTGAGCCAACGATTGTCTGAATGTTGACACAGGCATCGGGGAAAGCTTGGATAACCAGAAAGATTTCTTAGCGAGGTCGGATGATTGGTTACGAGCGTCACGCAGGTAGGAGATGGGGGTGAGAGAGTCTGAGATGTAGCTACCCTATGTATTCTTTGTGCTCGGGCCAAGTTTAGCTTCGGCTCAACAAGATTTCCCGCTTGCAACCAGCCGCCACATGATTACAGCGAAGTTGATGTGCATGCCTTTTTCTACCCCAAGCTGGGGTAAGTGTCTCACGCCGCTGTCGCCTGCATACTGCGTTATCATACACTTTTTTTCACAGTCAACTTCTATTGTGTACGACGGACAGCCTGTTAAGTAACATAGTTTGCTGATGACTGGATCACGGTGGAGACACTGGAGAGGTTTGGGAGCCTATATCGCACATAAAAATATTGTACAGTCTCATTCATGCATATCGTAACAAGCACAATAGTTATCGGCTGGTGAGTGGTGTGTACTAGATAGCGATGCAATGCTGAGCATCAGCGAAGCTACGGTTGGAGGACTACTCATACCACATTATAATATCTCCACAACTCCAATATGAACGTTGGCGAAGTTGATCGATGGTCGGATTCCTTGCACGACGATCTCGCGCTCAGCGGCAACCCGCTTGAACTCTCCATGAAGTTGTTGCTGGAGTAACAGCGCATGGAATGGTTGTTGCAGGCGAGCAATCATCCGCAAGGCGCGGGTACACTTGTCCATCGTGGCGACAGCCTGGGGTAGAGCATGCAATGGCAAAGTCGGCTCGGTCTCAGAATCCCACTCATCATCATCATCCGCTGTACCACCCAAAGTAAAACCATTGGGCGGATCGCACAGGTCGCGGATCCACGGATGCACGAGAATGAGTTTGCGTGGCTCCATCAATGGGAGCCTATCAAACGTCCGGACTTCCACATCTCTAATCCCCGATATCCTAGCACGGTAACGGTTCTCTAGACCGCTGGCAGAACCTTGTATGCTGAGCCTTTTGACTGTGAAGATGATGCTAGGGAGGTGTAGTCGGCGATTAGCGAAGCGGGCGGGGGGTAAACGGGTGACTCGGTCGTGGATGAGCATGGCATCTGTCTGGGATAAGGAATTTCTGAATGTGGTAACACGCATGTCCATTTCAGCGTTGCTGATGGCAGCAGGAGAACCAGGAGGTTGGCCATACACTGCGAGGGTGACGGGAAGGCAGCTTTTATACGACGAAGCCTGGCTGGTCCAGGAAAGTACTGTCACTTCCCCTGAGCGAGCCACAATCTCTTCCAGTAGGTGGCCTAGCGCGGCCTCTTTTTCTCCGTAGTCCGGCCGGATATCGCTCTGGAATATACCAATCAACGAATACGCTATGTTTCTTCTACCATTGCGTTGCGTGTCGAGGCCAGGCGTAGCTTCTCTCGGACAGTGAGATCGTCGGGGCTGAAAGCAATGATGGTTCCACGAGTCGTTTGGATGGCATCTGCAAGCTCTTGCATGATTTCTGGTGATTCCTTGTGGTTGGACCGGGTATCGCCAAGGTATGGTTCCCAATCACGTGCATAGAATCGGATATTTGGGGCAAGGAGCTCTTGCTCTGTCCAGGCCCGCGTCATCCAGATGCTGCGTGTGAGACCGCCAACGGCCGACGGAGACGCTACGTCCACAAGAAGCACGAACGTGGCTGCGGATGCTTCATACCATCTGTACATCATTTTGAGCGACTGGTTCAACACGGTGCTGGTCGTCTTGTCGATGCAACAGGTGTCGCTCCACGCCCATCGATATCCTTCCGAGCGGACCACCTCGCAGAAATCTCGCAACTTCCCATTCAGTCTCGACGAATCCAGTCCCCAGACCGAACCTGCCCGTTCTACATCTTGGAATGTGGGTTCTTGCCCTTGCCATACGTGCGAAAGCATCACATATCGGAAATATCTTTCCACCACTCGC
The DNA here is from genome assembly GCA_038093895.1 of Boletus aff. mottiae. Taxonomy (NCBI): domain Eukaryota; kingdom Fungi; phylum Basidiomycota; class Agaricomycetes; order Boletales; family Boletaceae; genus Boletus; species Boletus aff. mottiae. The sequence goes on along the minus strand of JBBPTD010000318.1, from coordinate 6,570 downwards.
TGGATTTGTTCGTCGTCCAACTGCTCCGTCATGGAGAAAATCAGCTCTTTGCACTGCGGTTCAGACTTGAATATACGCAATCGTTCCGGTTTGTCGCACAGACGACCACTCTCGATGTCAATTAGCACGAGTGGAACTATCCCGAGGATCCTATGAACGATATCGTTGATGATTGTCTCCAACCTGGGGGGTGCGATACATTTCTTGGCTAGTTCTGTGTAGATTAAGGCACGATGTTATCTTACGTTGGTAAAGTGATACTGACCATGATCGACTGAGCCTTCGATGAGGGAAAACATGTGGGTGAACGCATCCATTGCTTCGTCATAGCGCTGCAGACCCTGCAGGGCCGCGTATTTTCGCTCGTATCCCCACGGACTCGAGGGATCTATCTTGGCGGCCTGCATTGGCTAAATTCAAAATCGTCAGACATCAAGGAGAGTCACGCCGTACCCTATCCGCATCCGTCAACGCGTCTTCCCATAACCCAAGAATTCCCCGGGCCGTGCTTCGCTTGACAAGGAGACGTGTACTCTTCAATGGATTTAGGGACAATGCAGCGGAGTATTGTGCGATCGCTCGCTTAGGATCCTTGGACCTTGCTGCTTTATCTCCACTGCTTTCGAACGTGGTGACACACTGCTGAACAGTATCTGACGTTGGAAATTCAGCGTGTGTCATTCCAGACTGGTCAGAGAAAGCGTACCCGTGTCCCAGCCCGTAGTCATCTCACTCGACAACGCTTCTTCACCCAGGGTTTCGACCACGGTACACATGGCTTTGACCAAGTGTGACTGAATTTCCGTGGCAAGTCTATCGAAGTTCCAGCCAAACATCTTTTGGGTAGAGTTGGTATGATCGAAGAGAAACTCGAGAAGATGTAGCTTACAAGAGAGATGACTACCAGTTGAGGGCCCTGTCGAACCGGGATGGCGTCCTTTGCACGCTTGAACAGTTCCATCTCGTGTTTGTCGTCTCCTCTCATTGACACAAACAGGAGAAGCATCTGAGCCTGCGCAACAACTTAGTTGGCTTGCTTGGATTTTGAATGTTTACCTGAGCGTACCCTGACAGTGTTACACAGCGACCTGTCATCACCCATTGTATTGATCAAGCGATCTACACGCGAAATTGCACTACCGTGTTTTCCACATTCAAACAAGATAATTGCCTAAGTGAAACGAAAGATTGGGCGCTAGTAGTGACGAAGACGACAGGCGCATACCTTGATCAGTAAGAAAAATGCATTACCACCTGGGGGACCGAGTGTGAACACAATGTCAAACACGTCCATTGCAGACTCGTGCTGTCCACTGCCGGAGAGGGCAACTGCATATGCAATATAACCAATGATGGATGGCTTAATCTCGATAGACTGGCGTGTAACAGTCAGTACAATATGGGACAACAAATGACCAAAGATTACCTTCCTGGCGTCATCCATGGCCATGTCCCACCCTTTCGAACGAGTTCGCACAAGAGCACGATGAGCGAGTGCACGTGCGCGGTGGGAAGCATCCCATGGACGTAAGCCAGTGATATCTTGTTCCATAAGTTCTTCTACGCGAGTGAATTCGCCCTGCGTCCACGATTTGAATACCGCATCACTGATGTACATATACGGCAACTACGACGCTGTGAGGCAGAGTAAATGAAACAGAACATACGAAAAATGGAGTCCAGACACTCACAATGTGAGGAAAGGTAGGAATAGGTCATTGTGCATGAGCTGTTAGGCCGTCGACTTTTGATGACTCGGGTTGCTTACATCTACTATGAAGTACGAGCTGGAAAGGGTCCCACGAAGACTCAGGACGGTGATTATTCCGTTGTCTTCTCCGATCGCAATGCAGTCGTCGTTGGGGGAGAGCGCAATAGACCAAATGGTGCTTCCTTGCTTGATAGTGGTACCAATTTCCGTGTGGGTAGAGGTGTTCCAAAAAGAAAGCGAGTCGAACGTAGTGACGATAGCGAACTTTTTGTTGCGTGACAAGACGATGGAAGCGGGACATCCGTCAGGAATGGACCAATTACTGAGCATGGTTCCAGAGGAGGTATCGAAACATTTGGCTGAGTTAGCTTCGCCTAACGAGGCAGCATAGAGTTGACGACCGTCAACCGACCAGGCGAGCGGCGACGATATCGTGTCCCCGAATAAGAAGGGGATGTCAAATAGTTTCTGGCCATCCTTGCTGTCGTAGATGCAGATCGACTTTGCGTCCGGATTTGGGGCGATAGCGGTGGCGATGCGGTCACCGTTTGGAGAGTACCGTACTGCTACAACCCAACCGTCGTGCTCGAGTGGCCCCACCAGCCGCTCGCCAGTGGTCATACTCCAGATGAATGCCATATTGTCAGACCCACCCGTCGCAAATTCCGTGGAATCGGGCGAAACGTCCATAGCGAATACCGTATCGGTATGGCCTTGGGCTTCCCGGACCTTTTCGTGAGTTTTCGCATCCCATACTCCTACCCTCGCAGTTTCTTTGGTGCCATTTGGAATACACAGCCCACACACCAGCCAATTGCGATCCGGCGACAGCACAGCAGCATATATTTCTGCCCCTTCAGTTCGAATGGGTTCACCGACTTCTTGTCCGTCGTCCACCCGCCATCGCCGAAGTATCCCCTCGTCCCCGCCACCCACTACGTGCTTGCCGTCCTCAGCGAACAAGATTGTGGTTATTGCATGTTGGGTGCGGATTTCAATCATTCTTGAGCTACCTAGCAGTCGGCGGGCGGTCATTACAGGTACTCGCCAACGTCAAGTACGTACATACCCTTTGCCGTCAACGGGTGTCTACAATGCAAGACAGGAACCTCGATTGGGAATGCAGCATCAAGGGGAATGGGTTCCCCACGGCATGCTCGGTTTGTCCTATCGATCATATGATGAATCAGCTCATATAATTCTTCCCGGCATTCCGATATTCCCGAATGCACAGCCAAAGGTTCTAACTTTACAGGAGTACTGACTGGTCAGCATCCCCACGTGTGTCATGGCATGCGACGTACTATGAATAATTGATGAACACTACTTGGGCCTCTTTGATGTCTCAAATGTACGTCGTTGCTTTTCTTTTGTAAAATTAACAATCGGAACTGCTCAAAGTGAAACGACTCGCTCAGTCCAGTACATACACGCAATCCGAGTGTGTTTAGCGTCGACTGGCGTCACGCGTATATCATCCTACTTGTTTGGATGCCACGACGCGCGTTCAATCGTGGCATAGCCCGGCCCCAAGTTGCAACGTTGAGTTGCCAATCCCAACATACAATACGATCACGTTTTGAGAACCGTCCGAACCAGACTCCAGGCATATAGTGGGCTCTGAGTCTGAAGGAAATACCAAATCCCGATCATTTAAATCACTGTAACGCGCGGGGCAATACCCGCAACGAAAGTGGCCATGGCTTGAACAGACTCTTCTTTTTTCATCTGAACCGGGCTGCTAGTTCCGAATGCATCAGATTCGAGACTATCAGAGCGCCGCGGTAGGAGAGACAATACTAGTGGACGCCCGAGTTACGTCATGAGATGGACATGGACAGGCCTAGCATTCCTCTCCGTCTTCGTGCCCCTTCGGCACTCCAAGACGAGCCGGTCAATCATATATGCGTTTCGATGACGACGTCATAACCCTCTTCCCGAGCCCATCGAATAGAATGTGTACCCGCTTGTCTTGTCTTTGCATAGCCAACCCAAATATAATATAGATGAACAAGCTTCACATGTCCAACAGTGATCAAATTCCAAAGAAGCAAAGCACGACTCATCATCAGGTTCACGACAATTGAAATCAAGCCTCGACTTCTAAATTATAGCTCGACCATGACGTGCGAAGATAAGGTAGGACCACAAGACGGTTCGGGAAAGGAGGCTAGTCTGCGGTGTCTGCTGCCGGTCGTCGTCGTCGTCTTCTGACCGTAGTGATGGTATGTACAATCTTGAAGGAATCTGAAGCTACAAAAAAAGGGGGAGACCCCACCGTGGTTCGAACACGGGACCGCACGATCTGCAATCGTATGCTCTACCACTGAGCTATGGAGTCGTGCATTTATGATGTGCTCATTTGACACACGAACAGGGCATAACTATCAGAATACAACAATAGACGTTGGCAATTTTATATAAAGAGTTGTCTCGGTTGACCTGACGAGCTGGCAAGAGCCATTGAATGAATGCTCGACATGATCCAGATTAACGAACGAGTCGTTGATCTTAGTAGGGCGTTGCGCGACCGCCGAACGCGAGCTCGGAGCACCACCGGCGTTGGAACGACACCACAAAAGGGAAGACGGGTCGGAGTGATCGTTACCAAACTTTGGGAAGAAGTGAAACGAGCGTGTGTAAATATTGAATCAAAGCCACCGTAACATCCGTAGACGCGGTAACCGACACGTTTGCCCAACTCGCACCATGATCTCTCCTACCACCTTTTGCTTGTCTTGGCTGCTTCTCGTCGCCGCCCACGCCCATGCTGCCTCGCTCTCCATCCAATCCCCCCGTTTCACCATAACCTCCTCAGATGCATCCCAGCTGCGCGCAGACACGTATGTCACTCGTCGAACCACTAAACCCGCCTGACTTCCTCCCAACAGACTCTCCCTCACCCCAAAGCCAGAGCCATTGGCCCTCGGTCCCTCCGACGTCCTCAAACTCACCTTCCAAATCACCGAAACAGGCGAAGGCAACGGCGTCCAGCCCCACCAGACCTTCCTCCGCTTTTACGACACCGTCTCTGGCGAAGAAGGCATTCAGCCCGTTCGTGTCACCCCAGGCGGCAAGGCCAAGTTTGAGCTCGTACGTGTATCGGGTACAAAAGAACATCATCTCAGCGCTCACGCGGTTTCTTTCGCAGAACATGGCTCGTCCGCCTCTATCCCTGCCACCGACGACAGACCGCCCGCTCGCCGTATCCCTCATCCTCGGCTCGTTCATTCACGATCCAGCTACATTCGACCTCTTTGACCTCTCCGTCCCCTCGTCTACTACGCCTGCACCCCACCCCGACAAAGCGTCCTTCCACCCCCAGCCGCCCATCGTCCACACGTTCCATCCCGAGCAAAAAGTTCCCCCCAAGGTTATCTCCGCCTTCTTTGCCGCCCTCGTGCTCGCGCCATGGGCTGTATTACTCGGTTTGGTACGTCACATCTTGTCGCATCTTGTCCTCACCCAGCGACATCAACTGACTGATACGTTCACTCAGTGGTCCAAGGTCGGCGTGCGCGTCCCGCACTTGTCGTCCCCTCGCATCCTCCCGTTCACTGCGCTCCTCGGCGCGTTTGAGGCACTCCTCGTCTGGTACTGGGTAGATCTCAGGTTGGGACAGGTACTCCTCTATGCTGGTATCTTGGCGCTTCCGACCATCTTTGCGGGCAAGACGGCGCTTGCGACGACGGGCGAGTGGCGTGCCGGAAAGCAGTAGAAACGACTTGGTTACTCTTTTGCAGTAATTTTTTTAAAAGTATGGTTTGCCCTCTCCAATATTGTGATCATGCCGTCGTCAGAAAACCAGTCTACTGAGAAAGGCAAGGTGATCTATTGAGCATCTAAGCACCAAAAATCGTACATGCTTCTTGACCGCCGAGGTGACACTCGGTCCTGAACGCGTTCAAGAAACGAAAGCGACTTCGCGGTGCTAGCAGCGGCGCTGGAAGGGAGTTGCAAATTTGTTACTTAATTGTGCCGGTCCGCAAGCCTCGTTGCCTACATACACTATGGCTGTGCCAATTATGCACAGACTACCTCTTGTCCATCTTCCACTCGCCATCGCCGAAGCTTTCCCTCGACACCGCCGCTCAACACCTGCTTGCCATCCTCAGTGAACAGAATCGTGTATATTGCATTTCGAGCTTTGATTTCAAGCATTCTTGGGCTATCTGGGAGTCGATGGGCGGTCATTACACTGGGTACCCGCCAACGACTAGTACGTACCTTTTGCGGTCGACTCCACAACCGTCTAACGCGCCGCAAGAGAGAGGAGACTTTTCAGGGAGTGCAAGATCAAGGGGAATGAATCCTCCACATAATGTACGCTTCTTCCGTCTTCTCGATATCAGCTCCTGCCCTCGTGCCAAGTGTTTGAGACTCCGATAATATGCCAAGTTGCCTCACCGCTCTTGCAATCGTGTAGTATGAGAATGAATTCACATCCAAAGAGTTCAGTCGACGAGCCGAAACTTGCAGTGAATCAGTGAGTGATAAAATGTTACAGGAGTACTATCCCTTAGGTGTTGACCATTTTGCTGATAAGTTGACTGGACCTTTTGCTGAGCATTCTCCTATGATGATTGGGGGACGAGCCTCATAAGTAGTATGTCAAAAATTAGTATCCGAGAAGCGCACATGATTCGGTGGAACAAGCTCCGATTCTCAGGCCTCAGGGCCCGGGCGTGTGAGCTGATCTAATCGATAAGTAATATATCGTAGCGGCGCGCTTGCGCCAAGTCCCCGACTTCCGGGGACTTCATATGTTTGCCTGCGAATATGTAGGGAATGGTAAAAGAGGATCTCCAATCTCCAATGGTGAGGGGCCGTGTTTCTTTGTACGCTTCTGCTGAGGAATT
>JBBPTD010000317.1:0-32331 GCA_038093895.1 Boletus aff. mottiae | reverse complement strand
ACCTTGGTGAGACTATCATTACAACACATATGTGTTTCATTTAACAACTGACACCCAATGACTCCATCTTAAAATTGCCTTCAAGGTCATTGAGGGGATTGCATGCTAATTAGGTTAGGTGTATAACACCTTGACTTTTTGCCACTCCATACCCACAGCTGCCATCTTCAAGGCTGGACATAAAGATGGCATGTTGGGTTTGTAGTAAGGTGGAGAACATCATTGAAGAAGGTAGTATGGAGAGGTTGAGTCACTCATGACAGGTAGGACAGTCAGCTCGTTACCTTGCGGAGTCACAGTAGCTTGTACTTGCACGGTGGTAGAGGACAGCTTACTCTTGATTTGCTGGTAACATTGTTATGTCCTTCTACCATTGCAACCGCTCCTGCATTCAAATTGTTGTGCACATCAAGAATCTATGTAACAGTGATCAGTAGATCCCATCGTCACCCCCACCTTCTAATGAGAATAATGTATAAGGGAAATTCTGCACTGCTGGCAGATTTTGTACCCATCAACAATGGGTTTACCAAAAAGCCATCATTACACAGACAGAAGGGTAGATGGTGGCTTCTACGTCCCTGCAGCAGACTTGCCAATGGGCTACCATTGCTGTAGTTGCTGCTGCATACCGGTAGGTGCTAAAAGGCTGACTGGATATTAACGTCGTAGAGGTTTGGTGGTGCCCGTCACTGGTTGGCCAAAGAGCGATGTCGAAGCTTGTTGCTGTCGTCTGTACGAGAGGATCATACCTATATTGCCAAATATTGAGCTAGTCTGGCCAAACAATGGGGTAATTGATCTACGCACAGATCGGATAAGACAATATACATGGCCGCGAATTCGCACTTGCTGAACTCCACTTCTATGATGAACTCCAAGAGTTGCGGGGAAACAGAACAAATGACCCCTGTGTCGGCCCTGCCCACTTGAATGGTGTGATTGCTTCCTTGACTAATAAAACCGGGGCCAATCTAATTCTCGCTTTCGCGGTTAGTGCCTGTGAGACCTGTATGTGCTTAGAAGTTGACTCGGAATCGCTTGCTTGTTGAAAAGGAATAACGAACAAGCAGCCACGAGTACTCTTCGATGTCACTGAGGACACCGACCATCGACCAGACGGTTTCTCTGGAAACGTTACAGGCGCTGGATTTTGCATCTTGAAAGATTTGAACCAACGATAATTGTCTTGCAGAGCAGAACCGGTCTTAAGTGGAGTTTCGAATTGAGTATTTGGTTTCATAGATTCGCAGCTGATTAGCCTTGGAAAGTTGAAACAAGATCCCGTAGCTAGGTATACTGGTAACCGCACCCAAGAGCAACCCTAGCTCAGGCGATCGCCAACCTGCCTTCACTGGTGCACACTGCCATGGCACTTCCAGAAGCATGAGCCAGATTGCGGGAATCACCAACTTCAATCCTTCCATGACAGAGGAGCAGGCCCATATGATGATGGCGATCAACAATTTCATGAGGCCATGAGGATTCAGAAGGCTCGCTTCGGCAGTGAGAAACGAAGACGAGTGTCCGGTTTGTATTTTTCGTCGCACTCCATGACTGCGTTGATGGATGGAAGCCAGCATAAGCGAGAACGACAACCAGAAGGGGAACTGTAAGTATCTCCGATCTGCTTGCTTCTACTGATGAAGAGATACCTTGCAGAATGGAACCAACCATCGCGGTACTCCGGCGCCGGGAGACCCGCGGTGGTCATGGATGGCCTTTCCTGATTTGGACAGCGCATGTTTTGCCTCGAGGCTGCAAACTTTGTGCACGCGGGTCGGACATGATGAAACGCTCACAGCTTCATTTTGGATCCGTACGCGCTTTTTGAGCGGACCACGCCGCTAAAAAGCTCGCTTTTGCTGAACACGCTGACGCCGTGCTCGCCACGCCCTTGCACCACCCGCTTACCGCGTGCCCGCTACATTTAGATTCTGCTTAAAGATGGGGACATCCCACCCCACTCCCCTCAACTATCAACGTCCCACCTCCCGGGCACCCCAGCAGTCCCGTCGCAAACGACTCTCCGCTCTCTCCGTCTTATCCGTCTTTACACGGTCAGCAATGCCCTCCAAGTTCAATATCATTCGTGCGACACTCTACGGTAAATCTACACACTCCTTACACTACCAACTTTGGTCCCGATCGAACTTGCCATTCCCAGCCGTGGTCTTGGCTTGGACCATAATATGCCTAGCTATCGCAGCCCACTTTCAGACATTACTCGTCATCACAGATCTTAGTATGTGTGCCTGTTTCGTCCAGTGATTCATCGTCGCTCATCGATAACCAGCTCGATTCGTCCCATTCGCAATATTCGTCTGCAGTGTGAGCTTGCTGATCCTCCTTGTGCTGTGAGTATTCTTGCAGGTCGGGTGTGTGCTTGTCTTGACTCCTTTTAGTCTCGTCTGCAGCGCTCTTCGCAACCGTAACCCTATTTCCACCAGAACAGAGCTAGGATTCTTAGGTTTATTGGGGACTTTCTGGCTCGGTGCGTCTGAGCTACGTCTTGCACTTATTATGTACTCATTAGACATAGCCCTTGGTGCATTCCTAGCTAGCTCTGACTCGGAGAATGCAGATGTCGAGTGTTTCTCGTCGATCGACGAGACACAGGTCGTCAACGTGGCTGGATGTACGTTTCTCGCACTTCTTTTGGTACCATCTAAGTCTTAATCAGACATATTTTAGTCTCCACGGCAACCTATCAAGCACAGTATCGTGTTCTCGAGGCATTCTCGTTATTCAACGTTATCCTGGGCAGGTCCATCACCCACAAGCTCTACCTGTTTCTGATCCTGTTGTAGTGTGGGGATTCCTTCTTTTCCTCCTCGGAATGGCCCTGAAGCACTACTACCGAGTGAACCGCAATGTGTGGTTCATCCCGGTCACGCTCTATCCCTGGTTCGGTCCAAGATCGAGCATGTCCAAACTCCCAGCTCCCGTCAGCACTCGTTCGAGAGGCAGAGCCTATGCCGGTGAGAAAGCTGAGTCTGGGCTCTGGAGAAATGCGTCGCACCGAAACGGTCACACGGTCCCCGTTCGGGCGCACACCGCAGACAATTACAAGAGAAATGCATCACCCCGGCGGTGACGGGAATGAACTTGATGTTTACCCCCAAATCTTTTCGATATTTGTCTACACTGCTTTCTTTATAGATTCTTATGTATGTACCGTAGTTCGCGTTAGATGCGTTGAACCGGGTGTAACGTAGATCTTGGTAACACAGCAGGTGTTTCCACAACACAATTGATGTACAGTAAGCCCATCGATCGATGGGTATTTTGGGACCTACACGTCGTTTAAACTCCGATATGGACCAACTTGGAGCGTGGTTCGACTTCAGTCCAAAAATGATGACGAACCCTCGTCCCTTGGCAAAACGTTTTAACGATTCCCAGGTGTTCAACCAAGGCTCCCATAACACGCCAACCTTGCGACTGTAGACGAGCAGCTCGCTTGAAAGTTCCAGGACATCTTCGTTGAAATGACTATCCTTTTCTCCAATCTGAGGTCCACAGGCTACGGTATGTGTGCACTGCCTTGAACTTCCAAAGATTTACACCAGTGACCAGTATTGGCGTTCTGCCTCTCTGGAATCGTACTCGGTTTGGCAGCCAATTTTGCACAGCTTTTCTTGCCAAATATTCACCGTGAGTCCATCGTTCAACTTTGTTTTGGTTGTTTCCTCGAGACATTTATTTTTACCAGATGATTTCACCATTTTTTCACTTGTCGTGCCATCAGCCACGATCCTCATATTCCTTCTGCTGTAAGTAAATCCATTTAACTATCCGTCCTCTGTTCGAATCATGCACAGGTTACAGTTCGCGCAGCCCATCGTTGAGGTCGCCGTACACTTCATTCTAGGTATCCTGTGGTTGAGTGAGTATCTTTTATGACACGCGATTTATGGGATGCTCACTTGGGTTCCAAAAGCTCTGGGTGCCTGGTCTGCGTAAGCCTGTCGTTACACGAACGTTGGCAGTTGAATAACACGTTGCAGTGATATCATCGGCTATGTCCAATGCTATGGGCTAACTGGTCAACAAGCGACTAAGAACGGAACGAGTATGTGGTTGACATGCCCCCATGGTCACTCATCTTAATGGAAACCCAGTACCTGAGCGGACTTATTGCTATGAAATGAAGGTGATAGAAGCACTTTCATGGTGTCTATTCGTGATGTGTACGTATCTCGATCTTTTTTGTTCACTCATGCTCAGATGATTGGCCCTTCGTCACAGTTGCACTGTTCTTCTTGATCATGATAGCTCTTACGACACGCGCAGTCGCTCTTGGCCGGTACGTTGACTCTGATCTCATTGCTAAACCTAGTGGCTGACATCGTGCTGTAGCGTTTATGCGTGGCGGGAACATACCTCACAGCTCGGTTGGTTTGGTCAATGGCCAGCTTACCCAACGGAAGCAGTCCCTCGCGGCCCTCCTTACGGTTATCACCCCGGTGCATATGGCATGCCGCAAGGTGGAAGCTATGTGCAACAGGTGCCTGGTCATTCGGTTGTTATCCACCCGGGTGTTAACGGAGCACCTCCTGTGATCACTCAAGTTCCTGGGGTAGTCTCACCCTGAGGGCATGACTAGATTAATGGTTCGTACCGCTCTGTTTCCGATAACATCGCTATGACACTCACCCAATCCCCCAAGCACGTTGAAGTGACACTGACGACTCGATTAGAATGAACGACATGACTCTGATGTGTGCTTATGATTCGGCTCTGTACAGTACCATAGATGACCATAGTTATGTACGTTTCTGAGCTGTGTAAATAAATCTGGATGCCTCGTGGCCGAGGCCAGAAAAAGATCTGGGTTTATTGTATTGTTCCCACCCACCCCTTATCCGGTTCCTTGTCTACTCCAACATTGAACGATATGGCCTTGTTCACTGAGCATCCGTTCAGGCATGTTATTAAAGGTGCGTTGATCCGAGATGTCACAGGACATGCCAAGTTCACTAGATACCATGACTAGCAATACTGGCGTTGGCGATGGGACACCTCATCATGAAGTTGTTGCCTCGCTCTATCCGCAAGTTTCTATTTTCTGAGCTGCAGACACCGAATTGAGACTTTCAAACTGTAGAAGTCGTCCATCTAACCCAAACATCAGTGACAGTTCTAGCCATCGGAGCTCTCATATTCTTGTGAGTGGTTGACCCAGATATTTACGACAAGGAAAGGCTCGATGAATAAACGTTGCAGTGTGGTCAAGCACCATCGAAACGAAGGACGAGTGCTGTCGCGGGGTCAAGAAGAACTTGTCCTGATCGCGGCAGTTGGTGCATTCTGGCTGGGTATACTTTTTTTTTCCCCAGTTTCATTTCTCATGAGTCTGACTGGCGGTCCATAGCGTTTCTTTTGGCGATGAGGGCATACAACCAATCTGGTGTTGATGTTGATTTGGCTCATCCTCGCCACCTTTTCTCCGCAAGCAGTGGGACCGCGGAAAGCAACGTGGTCGGCGCGGGCGGCCGGAGGGCACCTGCTTCGTCTAATACTGCTGAACGCAATGCTGCTGCTTACGGACGGCCCAAGACTGGCTACCGAAAGGATTACCCTTGTAACCCTTATGACGAATACTGTGTGACTGAAGAGTGGGCTTTCTACTGATGTACTTGCTAATTACGATGCTGTTCCTGCAAAGAAAGGTGCCCATCCAGGTCTGATGGGCTGTTCTACGATGTTCTTGTTCTTGGGTGTACATATATCTATTGTATTTTATCGCACCCGTTTGTTCTTTGGCGTCTGGCAAGTTCGGCTCTGGCCGGTGCTGGCGAAATCGGTCCCAACCGGAAAAGGAATATTCCGGTCCGAGGCCGCATGAGAATCTCCGGCAGTCGATGATAAGTCGTCATTTAGCTTGAGCTCTACACCCTTCCTGAACCATCAATCAACGCAAGCTGATATGATGAGTACACTTCCTATTCGTCCGCATACAGAGGGAACTAACATGTATTTTGAAACACTCGACCAAGCGCCGTATCGAAACCGATGTCATGAAGCTGCAAGTCCCTGATTCCCCCCTCCCCGTTCTCTCACCTCACCTTGGCTACCTTGTAGATTGATGTCGGATTTCGAGGTCACCCTTGTAAACGATAACATGCGCGAGTTCTATGTCCGGTTTCATGGACCCCCAGAAAGTGAGTCACCCTGTGTTCCAGTGACTCTATATTCATATCTCGCAGCTCCGTTTGCAGGTGGAATATGGAAAATACACGTCGAGCTGCAATCTGATTATCCATACAAATCCCCTAGTATTGGATTCATGAACAAGATCTTCCACCCCAACATCGACGAACTGTAAGTGGCCATCACCAACCGAGGTGGTCGGGTTGCTGATCCACTTGCCGTGCAGCAGTGGCTCAGTGTGTTTGGACGTCATCAACCAGACTTGGTCACCCATGTTCGGTGCGTGTGCGCTTTTACCATCACGTACGACTCCGCGAATAAAGTATGGTCTAGATATGATCAATATCTTTGAAGTGTTTTTGCCACAACTCCTCCGCTACCCAAATCCCAACGATCCCCTCAACGGAGAGGCAGCTGCGCTGATGATGCGGCACCCAAAGGAATACGAAGCTAAGGTCAAAGGTAAGCAAGTGTGATTGATGTTTATTCTGCTGATAGTCTGGTTATCCGTGTAGAATATGTGCAGCGGTTCGCAACCAAGGATGCGGTGGACGCCACAGAAAGGGGTCAGGAGGATGAAGACGAAGAAATGAGTGACGTTGGCAGTATCAGCGAGGAAGCCGACAACTCTTGATGGCCAATGTCCTGTTGGCGTCCCACGTGAATATGCCTGAAACACACCACGCCGACCCTTGTTTCGTCCCATCCCTGGCCCTGTGTACACTGCTATCGCAATCTCAGAAACATCCTGTGGCGATTCTCTGAATGTTCAGGAGGATACCCTTTCCTCGGATGCAATTTATCTCCCTACTCATTTCTAATCGTTGTGCCACTACCTACACTCGGAATCTATCTCACCGTTGTACCGTTATCTAGGAAATGTTTGACAAGTAGAATTTGCCTCGTTGACTTGAGGGGAATGTGTGCCTTGCAAGTCAGGGTGAAAAGAGTGCGAGGCGTGCGGACGGCACGACCGAAACCTATAATATATATATATCTGACGCGGGGACACGCACGGCTAGGTGGGGATCGGTGTGGCTGCGGGTGAGGGAACTAGTAATGGTGGGACCAGCTCATCAACTTTTTTCTGAATGTCTGCGGCGGCCTGAGAAGCCAAGGGCGATGGGTATGAATGGACACGATGGGGTAGGGAAAGGAGTCACCTTCATGAGCGTGTCTATCTGTAGCTTGACGTTTTCCACGGTCGAGAGTTTGATCTTGCTCTGCTTGAGGAGTTCCTCTTTTTGAACCACAAGTTCTTTGCGTCGGAGATCGAGCCTGGTGAGGGATTGAGATGGTACTTTGGCTGACACGCGACGACATTACCTCTGCCGTTCTACAAGCTCAAAGCTGAGACAGTTAAGCATCAGCTGATGTGGGTTCTCAAGGACCTCCCGCGTCCGAGCCTCTGGTGGGGCGAGTTCCTGGAACTCTGCGAGGGTGTGCAGGGGGACGTCCTGGTAAATGGAGCTATGTAGAGTCAATGTGAGAGCGGGCGAGGTGGCAGGGGATTGCATACGCAAACTGACGACACTTGTCGATCTCGCGTTCGAGATGGCGTTTCTCGTACAGGAGATTCTGGAGGCCAAGGTGTGTCTGGTCCATGTCCTGCCTGGCATCGGCCGTTGCCTGTTTGTGTGTGCGGGTGGCGGCGTTGGCGTCTCTGTTGAGGGCCTTGAGACGTGCTAGGAGAGCGCTAGCGCGTATGTGGATTGCGGTTGGGTCTGCATTAGCGTGGGCTGGAGAGACGAGGTCCTGAAAGTGTTGGATGGCAGAGTCGGACATGGGGGGTGACGGCAATTAGCGGGCCGAACAGCATTTGATCACATCATCAGTAATCATGCCTCTCACGTCACCTTTGATAAAGCATTCCCCACTTGCCACCGCAAACCATCCCCTCCTCCCTACAACAATGTCTCTACCGTCCCAGCGTACCCGCTCAGGGACAATCCCTTCCATGGAAACCAGTGGTGACACACTCAAAGACAACACGGTCATCGTAGGTGCGCACCCCTGTCTCAACCTTATCATGGGCATCCACTGATCTGCCGCGTCAGTGTTTGGCGCTTCTGGCGACTTGGCCAAAAAGAAGGTCTCTTATTCTCCATTTCTCTTATCCCCCATTTCTCATATGCATTACAGACGTATCCCGCCTTGTTCGGTCTCTATCGCCATGGTTATCTCCCGAAAGATGTCCACATCGTTGGGTACGCCCGCACAAAAATGGACACCGAAGAGTATTACAAACGCATCACCTCCTACATCAAGATCCCGGACAATGACTCTACCAGTGCAGCCAAGCTCGACGAGTTCAAGAAACTCTCGAGTTATGTCTCCGGTGGTTACGAGGATACCGAGTCATTCATCAACTTGAGGAAACATCTCGAAGACATCGAAAAGTCCTATGTGACTCGCGATGTCAACCGTATATTCTACCTTGCGCTCCCACCTTCTGTCTTTATCCCCGTCGCGAAAAACATCAAAGACAATTGCCACTCCACAAAGGGCATCAACCGGATCATCGTGGAGAAACCGTTTGGCAAGGACCTCGAATCATGTCGGAGCCTTCTTGGTGCACTCAAGCAGTCGTGGACGGAGGACGAGACGTATCGAATTGACCACTATCTAGGCAAGGAAATGGTCAAGAACTTGCTCGTGCTGAGGTTTGGGAACGTCGCCATGAATGCTGCGTGGGACAGAAATTCGATCGACAACGTCCAGATCACGTTCAAGGAGCCATTCGGTACTGAAGGTCGTGGTGGATACTTTGACGAATTTGGCATCATCCGAGATATTTTGCAGAATCGTGAGTGTTGCAGAGCAAGGTGTGGGAATGGTACTCACACAGACGCATGGACGTATCTAGATTTGTTGCAGGTGCTGAGTATTTTGACCATGGAGAGGCCTGTGTCGTTCAGCGCGGAAGATATACGGGACGAAAAGGTGTGCAGTGCAGTGAACGTTGTACCACACTGTTCTCACGTGTGTGATAGGTCAAGGTGCTACGTGCGATCCCACCCATCCAGTATGAGGACACGCTTTTTGGACAATACGTGGCTGCGAACGGGAAGCCGGGATACCTTGACGACGACAGTGTGCCGAAGAACTCTGTGTGTCCGACGTTTGCGGCGACGGTGCTTTGGATTAAGAACCCGAGGTGGGATGGCGTGCCGTTTATCTTGAAAGCAGGCAAGGGTGAGTGAGGACAAGCCAGTGTGATTGATGAGTGAGTTGATGTGGACATGCAGCACTCAACGAGGCCAAGGTGGAGATTCGTGTGCAGTTCAAAGATGTGACAGGCGGGATCTTTGCACACATCTCGCGGAATGAGCTGGTGGTGCGGATCCAGCCTTCGGAAGCAGTGTATCTGAAGCTGAACTCGAAGACGCCGGGATACTCTTTCCGCGCGATCCCGACGGAGATGGACCTGACTTACCACAGACGGTTCACGGACTCGACGATCCCCGAGGCATACGAGGTGCTTATCCTGGACGCGCTCAAGGGCGACCACTCGAACTTTGTGAGACACGACGAACTGGACGTGGCATGGAAGGTGGGTGCTGCGGCGAGACGGTGTGTGGGTATGGAGGGCTGACAGGGATGGACAGATTTTCACACCGATCCTGCATTGGATTGATGGAGAGACTGCACCCAGGCCGTTGCCCTACGCATATGGGTCACGTGGTCCATCTGAGCTGGATGCATTTATTGAGCGGTATGGGTACAAGCGGTCTACGCCTGAATAGTGCGTGGTCGTGTAGCGAGTGTACATGTACTGACTGGGACGACGTGGACAGCAACTGGCCTGTGATGAGCGTGTCGAACCTGTAGGATACTACTTGGTGTGTAGAATGTATACTAGCCATCGAATGTCAAATCTGGATCATGTGCACGTGATGAGTTCGATCCGAGGGTCAGATCGTTGTCGCGGACGTCGAGTCGGATCCCCGCCGACGTCGTGTCTCTCGCCTTGCTCGTCCGCTGTCTGCCTGCCCTCTGATTCGTCCCCGCCATCGGCCCTGCTGCCATCCCCTACTAATACCCCCTCCTCCCCGACGCCGCCCTCACCGTCATGTTCCCATCTCCCCGTGACCTCTTTCCCATATTCCACTGCCCGCTCTGTCCCCCCGACGCCGTCCTCTCTGCACCGACAACCCTCCGCTGTGGCCACACCGTCTGCGCCGTCCATGTCCGATCCACACACTGTCCCATACCCGGCTGCTCCACCCAGCAGCAGTCCTTCACTCCCAGCACCCCCGCCCCCCGCATAGCATTCTTCCCCGCACCTCCCAACACCCAGAGCCATCCCCCTGACATTACCCACCGTCCCATCGACGTCAGGGTCAACAGCATCATACATCTCCTCCACGCTGCAAACACGTATGATTGTCCCTTCCCCGATCCATTCGGCAGTTCCGATGGCGACTCGGATGTAGACGACCCCCCTTCTCGTCACACCACCCCGCAGCGCCACAACGCGGACCCTACGTCACCACCGGATTCCCGTGACTTTGAGAAAACCCTCTCCACAGAACTCACCTGCGAGATCTGTTTCATGCTGCTCTACCAACCAGTCACCACTCCCTGTCAACATGTGCGTCCCCCTCATCCCTCCCCCACCCACTCCTCACTTCCGTACAGACGTTTTGTTCAAAGTGTCTCCAGCGTTCCCTCGACCACAGCATGCTTTGTCCTCTCTGTCGCCAGGAGTTTCCTGGCTTCGCATACTTTCAAGAGCATCCGCACAACAAGGTCATTCTCTCCCTCCGTGAGCTCCATCTTATACTTCATGTCCATTCACCTCATCTCCTTCAGTCCTCGAAGCTTTTCCCGACGCATACTCTGCTCGCGGCGATGCAATCGAACGCGAAGTACGCGACGCCCGTCTCGACACCTCCATCTTCGTATGTCAGCTGTCCTTTCCGGGAATGCCAACCCTCCTCCACTTTTTCGAGCCCCGTTACCGCTTGATGCTCCGCCGTTGTCTAGAAAAACCTTGCCCCACTTTTGGAATGATCATGCCTCCTCGAGCCGCCCCGATCCCCGGTCATGGCGCAAATGCTGGCTCCGAGTTTGGCACCATGCTCGAAATTAGGAGCGTTCAGATGCTTGCAGACGGTCGTAGCATGGTCGAGACCAGGGGAACCCACCGCTTCCGAATACTAGAGCAAGACAGCCTCGACGGCTATTTAATTGGCAGGGTCGAGAAGATTGACGACTACGACGACGATCTCGCAGAATGGGCAGCCCAAGACGACGACCGTGCACCTTCATCTTCCCATGCCACACATGTCGATATACGATTCCCCTCTCCTCAAATTTCACTCACCCGGATAACACCTCGCGTTTCTCCTCCCTCGTCACCCGCTTCAGCTACTCGCTCTTCGGACTTGCCCTCATCTGATACCCCTCAACATCTCCTTTCTATTCCAACACTCTTGGCGATCTGTCACACTTTTTTGGACCAACTCCGTGCCGGTACGGCCCCCTGGGTCGTCCAGCGGCTGAATTACACTTATGGACCCCAGCCTCCCGATACCGATCCAGGTGCTTTTTCTTTTTGGATGGGCATGGTTCTCCCCATAGATGAACATGAGAAAGCAAAGCTTTTACCAGTGAAAAGTGCACGCCTGAGGCTAAGAATGGTCGTCGGTTGGATCGAGCAACTAAATAGTAATTGGTCAGCGCTCTTGCTTCGCTTTACGGCGAATGCCATTGACAACCCTTGTAGGTGGTTTACGAGTGGTTGCACCGTAGTATAGACACCACTGCATTGCTCCAGTTGCCGCCCTCGTTTACCTTGCATGCATGCCACCCACAACTTTTTTACGCATTCCCCTCTGGGGCCACACTGTTATCACTCTGCTTCATCTCCCATTGTTACAGTAACTGTATTCCATTCTCTTGCATTGTGCATCACATCACTTGTCTCTTTATTTTATTCTCTCTCGCATTTTTTTTCCTTGCATCGGCGTGCGTAGTTAGCGTGACTACTGTATGTAGTCGGGTCATGCTACTGTCACAATCTGTCACTACGTCACACTTGACTCTGCATCGACTCTACCATGGCGAGGCCGAGCGTGACTACTAGCCCGTCGTTGCGTCTGTTGATGCCAACAGTTCGCTCGCCAACACCGTATGCATCCCCATCGTCACCGTCTATCCCACCGACGCGCTCACCACGCGTGAAACAACACCCAACCGGCCGATTGTCCGGAGTGCGTTCCCGTTCGGGCTCTACAACTACATCCGTGGATAAACCTGGACTTGCGTCCTTTACGGGTAGTTGGGCCAACGAGCAGGGTGAGGGTACGGATGGAGAACGTTGGATTGGCCGCAAGTGCCGGTTCGAGATCGTTGTGGAGCGAATGGAGCTCGTAGGGTTTCAGATGTATGCTGTTGAGAAATGGTGAGTACATGGACCAATACGTGGCGCTAGCCGTCCATCCTGTCTTTCAGGATCGTGGAACGTACGCGGCCAGTCACTGTGCTGACAGTCTACACGGGTGATCCTTCTCACAAGGCATGTCTTGGCTCTAACCACATTTCATCCCATGCCTGACAAACGCCTGTATTAGATCGTCGTGACTGCACTCAGTCCTGTTTCGTCTATGACTTCCGCGGAGGTAGAAGCCGAGTTCAAGGCAGCTGTACAACACCTCCGCAAACAGGATGGTGCACGGCCCAGAGAAGTGGGAGCTCCACATGCGCTCTTCTATAACGTGTGTACTCACAAACGAACAGACGCCACAGGGAACACTCATGGTAACTTCTCTTGCTCACTTCCGTTCAGATTACACCATCGTGCACATTCCTGATGGTGACTTCCTCGCCGCGCAAGAACGCCTCTATTCAAATATCAATCTCCTTCGCATGGGGTTTAGCGGTCGGAGTGCGCTCACCCTCGAGGAACCAAGGTACCCCTACGTCCTTACTCTGCGGGCATGCTCGATCGAGCTTTCTTGGTAGCGACACGACGAAAGATCGGTTCAAGTCAACGTATCTTCTCTCCGATGGACCGCCACCTGCCGGTACCTTTCAATCCAAATTGCACTCTCGCACACATACACGGACGTACTCGCAACCTGTTACCACGCTTTCGCGTGCCGTCCCCGAAACATCGACATTCCCCGCTCCATCATCTCATGCAATGAATGCTATTAACCTCACCGATGTATCGCAAACGGGCGTCGTTTCCACGCCAGTACCATCGCGCCATCCACACTTTATAACCTACGTGCTTGAGCTGGTCAAGCTCCTACAGGCAGCACTTGCAATATGTGGCATGTTTCCCCTACTGCCCTTGCACACTCCGGCAGCAGCGGTTGATGGCTTGCTGTGTGATGTCACTATTGATGGATTACGTAGATGGGTCGCCGAGATCGGTGAGAGTTTGATCGGCGTGGAGGTAGGTTCTTACTTGCATGATATATAGCGCATCGTACCAACACGCCCGGGTACAGTCGACAGAACGTATCGCAGATCCTAGTGTGGTCGCTGCACTATTGTCCTTTGTCCTTTCGACGCGTAACAAGCTTGCAGCCTGGGTCCCAACCATTACCAAGGACCCTTTCCTTCATCCACATGGGTTCTTACATGTTGTATCGTCGTGGGTGCACTCCCAGCCCGTCGCGGGCAATGGTAGTACACACACTCTCCCAGCTCTAACCGTGTCCGCGCCATCCGGAAACTCGGGTACAGGAGTTGGAAGTGAAAACACGTCGTTGATCACTTCGCCTGTCGTGTTAAACCAACCATTTACTTCCCCAATCACGTCACCCATGATGAACAGCCCGCTCATTCATCCTGCTGCTTCGGCGGTTGTGCCTACACCCATCACCCACCTCACGCTCGCTTTGCACAGGTCGTTGCTTTCCCAACACGACGCTAAAGTTCGACATTCAGACTCTCGGAAAGTTCATCGTGGTATATTGTCAAAATTGGATTTGACTTCTGATTCCGAGGCGACGGATGAGGAGAGGAAATGGATTGGAGGGCGTGTTATGGGATTGGTAGGGCGTGTGAGTGTGAGTGGGTCGGGAGGCGGGCCAGCGTCCATCGGTGCACCTACCACTGACCTGGGAGTGTTTATTCGAGATCTTGTCAGTGGCCGAGAGCGTGAACGCGACAGGGGACGTGAAAAGGAAAAGGATGTAGAAAGGGAACGAGACAAGGAGAAATCGGGCAAGGACTGGGAAAGCTTTAAAGAACGTGCGGATGAGAAGGAAAGAGTAGGGGGGAGCCTGAAGGCGTTGTGGTCTGGCAAAGTCGAGGTCCTTGTGAGGATGCGAGAACGTGCGGAAGGGAAGATGTGGGTCCTCAGGGGAATAGAGCGCGAGGGAGATAGGGGTTGGGAAAAGGACAAGGACAAGGAAAGGTTCACATCGAGCGATGTGGACGACCTTGTGACGAAGAACCTTGGTGACGACGAACTGGCCTTTGGAGGGGCGTGGTCGGGAAAGGTGCAGAAGCGACTTGAGATGTGGACTCGGTAAGTGTTCGAGCATTCATATCGTTATCGATCGACCGTCATCGTGATGCACACAGGATCAACCGCTCCAAGAAATCGGTCGATCACTCGTCTCCCGCCAAATTCGGGAGACATACGTCGTCCGTTGCCATTCCGCTGTCCACGCAGTCATCATCGTCAGGACATGTGCACCCTGCCTCAGAGCTCCGCGGTCTTGGAGTTCCTGCTCTCGTGTTATCATAGTAAGTCTGCTTGGAGACCCGTGTTTTCGGATCGTTCTTAAGCCCCAAGCGCAGTGATAACGAGGACGAACTCTTGAGTAGTGGACAAGTGTCGCCTGCATGTACGTTCTTAGACGGCTTGCACGCGAGCTATCGATTTACCTTTTTCGGTCCTTAGCTGTCTCACGAACCCGCAACCCGTTTGCCCTGGATGTCTCTCCGGACATCAGTTCTGCCAACCTTGTCGGTACCGAGAATGAGCGGCGAGCAGGCGACTCTCTGGATTCGCGAGGGCACGATTATGACAGCGGGGCAGGGGGAAAGGGAAGGGAGGTTTCGACCTGGAACGAAAGGGAGCGTACCATGGGAGGTGGTGGAGGGGCATGGTGGAAGGCACGGGTTCTGAAAGAAGATACCACAAAAAAGGAAGCAAGTATGGGGCTGCGTCGGACCAGACGGTGTGTTTCCTTTGATTTATCAAGATGAATGCTGATCTATTGACCGTCAAAAGACACACATTTCATGATCTTGCTTCCGTACAGCACGTCTCTGTGCTGCGTGCGGACTGGATGCGCATAGATGTCGAGCTGTGCGGACAGATTCTCATGATGCGGAGGCGAGAGGCACATCTGGAGGGGGTCGTAAAGTGTCTCGAGGTTTGTATGCTGTTTTCATTTTCGGTTACCAACCACTGACGAGGTGGGACAGTACCTTACGACGACCCTTGCCCATGCTTCGACCGCACTCCGCCACGCACACACGGTACATAAACCGATCATCGATGCACTCACCTCTCACCATCCTGCTACGCCGGTTGGCCTAGCTGCCACGTCCCTAACAACTACGGTCTCTCCCACCTTGCCGGCGTCACTGCCTTCGGCATTCCAAGCCCACACTGCACTCGGCCTCACGCCTGTTGCGGCTGCGCTTCACGCGCTTCCGGTTCCGCCACCTGTGCCGGCCCTCCAGTACGAAGCCGCGCAGCTGAGAGTAGACGACATGGGGGCTTCAACGAAAGAGGTGAGGAGGAAGCTCTGGGAGTTGCGGAGCGTCGTGTTTGGAAGGGAGAGTGTACTTGGCGTTGGTGGACCTGGACCCAGCACGGTGGGGAATGAGATGGGGACAAGAGGACGAAGGACTGGCAAGAGCAAGGGACGACGGCGATGGACGTCTCAGTGGAGGCTTGATGGCTCGGAATGTCCCGTGGATGCTCTGGGACGAACGGAATCGGAGGCGGAAGAAGAGAGGGCGATCGCTGCAGACGGAGAACGCTCGGACGCTGAAGATGAGACGGAAAGCGAGCGGGAATCCGGCGTAGAGAAGAAGAGTGTGCTGGGGGATAGTGTGGAAGAGGGGGAGAGGGAAGCAATGGGGCCGATGTGGTTGTTGCAGGTATTCATGAGTTGGGGAGCAAGACTAGGGATCATGAAGGGTGAGGCGGACGTAGGTGGGCCGAGTGTGCCTGTAACGAGGGAACACTCGCCTGGTGAGATCATGGGGGATGGTCGTGCAGGGTCTTAGCTTGATCCGTCATTACCTATTGATGCTAGGGCGTATACTTAGGGTGGGCGTATCACACATGGATGTGGGGTTTAAAGCAACTCTATGATTTGAAGGATGAAACTAGCATGTAGCAAAAATTATGTTACCATTGGACAAGGAAGGAGAGTTATGCCTTGCGGACAACCTTGCCCTGAGATTTTTTGAGGGCACGTTTATGGTTGCGTTCCAAAAGCTAGTAATCGGGACGTCGGATGACAGTAAAGACACGAGAGAGGAGAACGATACCTTTTTCTGCTCGACGGGACTGAGCCTTGCGATCTTATCCTGCTCGGCCTTGCGTTTGGCGGCCTTTTTGTCTTCGGCGGCCTAGAACGAAGGTGAGAAGGAGAAGGCATGAAGTGAGAAGAAGGGACGAACCTCTTCCTTCTTTTCCCTGATCTCTTCCTCCCTTATTTCCTTTTCGATGTCTTCTCTGACCCTTCTGATCTTTGCCTTTGTCTCTGGGCGCAAGCTGACTTTTCCGGCTGCCAATATGTCGACGAGAGCAAAGACGGCGTCGACGAGGGGAAGGATGTCGCTGGGCTGTTTGGGAATGCTGATGTCGAGGAAGACGCGCTTTGATGTGTGTTTTTCGGCGACGTAGGAGGCAGCTAATTGGGGTCTTTCGTGGGGCTGGTCAGTTATGGAGAGGGAGCGGAGGTAGGTGAGGGAGGGCGGCGTTGCAAGAAGGGTAGAGAGGGTGGTAGAGGGGCTGAGATGAAGTTTGAAGAGGGCGTCGGAGACCTCCGCGAACTCGGACATGATAGAGAACATCGGAGGGAGAGAAGAATGTTCGGTGGTACGCGTGAATGTCTGCAAACAGAGTGAGCAAGTGAAAGAGGAAAAGGAAAAGAAAAAAACGGACGAGATCCCAGCGACTGTCCTTGATGGTGGTGAGCTCGGACTTGTTGACGACGGCCCAGACAAAGTCAGGGAGTGCAGCAGCGGCAGCGGTATCGAGGAAGAAGTCTAGGGTGAGATGGTCACGGGGTTGGTAGCGGAGGTCGTAGAGTTGCCAGAGGAACTGGAAGAACAGGTGGAGGGGGTCCTGACGAGGGAGAAGAGCGAGGACGGTGTGGAGGGAGGCGACGGCACGCCTGCCCGTGGAGAAGACGAAAAAGTCGGTTGGTCCATCCGGGATGAGGCCTGAGGAGGATGCGGGGGCGGAGAAGTTGCGGGCGAGGAGGGGATGGAGGGCGTTGTAGAGGGTGTTGGCGGTGCGCTGGTTGCGATGCTTGCCGTAGAGGGCGATGGCGAGATAGAGGAGGACGCCGAGGATGAGAATAGCCTGAGGGACGAATACTGGGGTGGATGAGAGAAAAGAAGAATCGGAAAGAATGAACGCACGAGCGGGTCTGAATACGAGGAAACGCCAGGCGAACTGAGTGCCAGAGTAGTCAGTGGAGAGGGGGGGAGGAGGAGGAGGAGCGAATAGGGCGAGGAGGGAAGCCATGAGGCGAATTTTGGGACTTGGATCGAAAAGAAGCAAGTTGGTGGAGGACAACCACCTTGAAAACCCAAGTCACAGGCAAGTCCCTTCCTCCCTCCTCCATCCCACCAGCCATGGACCCGTCCGCGTTTCTCATAAATGCTCCCATGTTCCCCCCAATCCAGATACACATGCAGGAACGTTTCTTTCGTGTCGTCCTGCCATCTGATATACACACTCACACCCACTACAGGGTCAGAACTGCCCAACAGACTATGCGCAATTCGTCCTCGACGTCCTCGCCAAGATGACCCGCGACGCAGGCGCAATCGACCAGGCTATCCTCCAGCGTGCCATTGGTCTCGCCTCCTCCTATCTCGTCACAGACGCGTCCACCAACCCCGACGGTGGCATCGCGACATGGAAGACGGGCTTTAACAGACTCGCCGACCTCGTCGTCGTCCTCCACCACCGTGGCGAGCTCGAACTTGACACCTTTAACGAGGCCTCCAAAGCCTGCTCCGAGTGTTGGAGTGTCGCAGCTACCTGGCGTGGAATGGAGGATTGTCGCCAGGGTGTTAAGGAAGTCGCCGGGAAGCTCAAAAAGCTCCTCGATGAGCCTAACAGGAGGACGTACAAGGGCCATAAAGTGTACACTCCCAATAGCTAGTACTTTCCTGACGTAATCTACCTCTTTCCTTCCATCATGTCCACTGCCAGACCTCCTCCGCCCCGTCGTCCCCTCCCCCCGCCCCCGCCCACCGACCTCACCCCCCTCCGCGCCCACTACCTCAAAAAGGCCCTCGTCACCCTCCAGATTCGCAATGACCTCGACGATCTCACCCGCGCACCCAGCGCTTCCACCCTCGCCTATCTCGGTCCTCCTTTCGCCCCACCGCAATCACCCTCTCCCCGACTCGACCTCCCCCTTCTCAAGTACATCTTCCGCAACTTTGTTCTCACCTTCCCGTTCATGGCCGCGGCACCAGACGACTTTTACTCGGATAAACTCCAGCCTTTTGTTGACAGCCTCTTTGCGCGCAATCTCTCCTCGTCTCTCCTCCTCGATGACTCCGATCTACAAGACCCTGCCCCCCGCAAAGTCATCGCCAAGGTTGAGCGCAATCTCGCCATGTTCATCACCTCCGCCATCAAGCTTCACGAACCAGAGGACATCCTCAGACTCTCCCAGGCAGATCTCCAGTCTCTCGAGCGTGCCGTCGACAAACGTCTCGCTAGACACAGCCTTCGAAACAGCAACTTTCACGTCAACATTGTCTCTGTTCGTACGGTAACCGAGAGGGGCCGCGTCAGGTCGCATGTGCACGAGGTGTGTCCCCGCCTGTCTTTCCCCGCCTCTTCCCAACCCCGCCTAGGAGTTCCTCATTCGCACCACCCTTTCTCCTGACAGACACGTGTGCGTGTCACGCCGCTATGGCGATTTCAGGACGCTTGCGACAGAGGTCTGTCCATTGTTCCCCTGTCCTCACATGCTCTCACACGTGCCAGCTCCGCAAAGCCCACCCCGACTCGATCGCCCCATCCCCGCCTCCCAAGGACCGCACAGCGGTCGACGCTCACGTCTCTTCTAGCCCCCTCTCACCAACAAACCCCGAAAACTCCTCGTTAGACTCCTTGGCTCACGAGCCCTCTCTCCCCGGCGACTTTTATGCCTCCCAGTCGAGTAGAGGACAATCACTGTCACGTCTTTCCAGGGAAAAGAACCGTCTAACCCTCCGCGCTTATCTCCATACCTTGCTGGCAACCCCTCCCTTCTCCTCTTCTCCCGTGCTCCGTTCTTTCTTCTTCAGTGGACCTACCACGCTTTCCCCCCAAGAGCAGGAGGACGCCCGACGCAGGGAAGAGGCTGACCGCGTTAGGGAACAAGGCAGAAAGGAATTTGCTCGTGAGATCGGTGCAAGAGTCGATCAACTCAGGGAAGCTGTGAGAGCAGTCAAAGGCGAGATCGTCGGGAGAGGTAATGTTCCCTTGAAAACAAGTCTCTCAAACTTATCGCCTAGCAGATGGTCTCAGCAATGTGTTTGCAATCATCAAGGTCACCCCATACGTCAAACAATTACCAGATAATTATCAAGCCGTCCTGGAGTGGGCGAGGATTTCGTCGGTTCCCTTCCCTTTCTACCGCCTCTCAACCTTATTCGTTTCCTCATGCTCGCTACAGATTGGCGTCGACGATATTCCGGACGTTTGTGGCTTCCGACAACTCTTCAGAGACATTTGCGAGTCTGAAACGCGTACACGGGCTCATGCCTTACTTTCTTCTCAAGGCAGCTCTCAAAATAAGCAGTCCAATTGGGATGGTACGAACTGTCCTCGACATCTTTCTTGCACAACCTTTTGGAGGGCGTAGCCTTTTACAACGGTATGTTTCTCCCCCGTTACCGCTGCCTTCCTCATGCAAATATCATGTAGTATGTTTACCTCTTCCCTCACTGAGGAAGTCAGATCCTTGAACACCTACATTGAACTCGTATCTGCCAAGATTGACTCTCCTGTTCTTTGCGAGAAAATTCGCTTGTTCGTTCACGCTCCTCGCGAAATCCAGGAAACGTATCGGGTGGATGCTCGGCTTGAACATACGCACCTTTTGAGGGCCATTTTAATGGGAAGCCAGGAACCGGTGCTGCCCAGGTCGCTTGCAGGGCGAGTGGACAGGGCGTGGAGGAAGTGGGCAGCATGGATGGCTGAGAGGAAACGGCAGGGAAACGGAAAGGTAGACGACAGCGACAGCGAAGAGGGACCTACTGACGAGGAAGCATGGCTATTCGAAGATTTGAGGGTCCTCTTCCAGCTGTACTCGAGGCTTAGGGATCGGGAACAGTTGATTGCGCTCGTTTTTGAGGCGAGATTTCTTGCGTCACGCCTCGTTCATCGTTCACTCATCCGATATGACAGGGCGTTACGGTGGAATTGCTCAAGGACATTATTACAATCTTTTACGCGCCGCTCGCTCAAGTATATAGAGCAGCAAATATTGCAGAATCACTGGGCGACTTGCAAGGCTTTATCAACGACCTCATTCGCACGGTCGAAGAGACAGAAGATCGTAGGTACACTTTTCATGTCATCACCTCTCCACTCATTCTACTTTATCCTAGTCTCTCAGTCGGACCCCTCTTCTACCGTGCAGGCGTTCATCGATCTCGTGAACCGGCATGAGCAATCTTTTTATTCTTTTGTGCACAAAGTCCATTCCAAGGGCCAAGGTCTCTTTGACAACCTCATGAAATGGATCGAGCGATTTCTCACTGCGATCCGTGAGGGCATCGGTGCGTCAGACCTTGGTGGAGAAGGCAACAAGATTACACTCGAGACTCTTCTGCCTGCTGGAGGCGAAGAGAGGGCAAGGATCATGGAAGAAGTCGACAAGGTGATGCACTGGCATTACCTTAACAAGATCGCACACGAAGAAAGGCTCCGAAGTAGGTTTCAACGTGCCCAGAAAAGCGCGGAGACGGACGCGGATGCAGAAGACGAGGCCACCCAAGTTTTGATAAACGGTATCGCTGGAGAGTTTGACTTTAGTGACTTGGTAAGGGCGAACGCGGATGAACTTGCCGCGGAAGAAAGCGATGAGGACGACGATGAAGACAGCGATGACTATGAAGACGACGAAGACGGCAGTGACGACGACGGTACAAGTGACGATGACGCCAGCAAAACTGGAGCGGAGAGCAATGAAATTGAAGACAAAAGTCTGCAGACTCACTCCGTCCATTCCTCGACCATACAACCACCTGAGACGACTCAGATGGTGGCTCGATTGCCATCTCCGGGCACTTCGGGACTATTACGATCGCAAACGACGCTGTTATCAAGCTCGGTGGCTCCGAGGCCGCGGTCCATCTCGCTCCGCAGCACCAAATCGATGCAACAGCCAAGTAAACGCCACCCCACGGTAGACGCTCCACCAGTACCATCGCTACCCGTCCACCTTGAGAAGCCGCTCCCGCCACATCCTCCCGGACCCTCTTCCGCGGGCCTTCCCCGGAGGCGTCCGATAGAACAGCTAGCATTTCCAGAACATGACCCGAGTGGTAATCCACACCCACCACCACCATCTCTCCCGCGACATCATCCTCGCAAGCCGAGGAAGAAGGCAGCAGCCACGATACAACCCCCTGAATTGAGACACATTCCAACACTGTTGCCAATCTTTGTTGAAATGGTATGCTAATGGGTCGTTTTTGCTCCCTTTAAAGCACTGATCCGAGCTCGACAGATGCGTCCGTTGCTTCGTCCGCAGCGGTAGGTTGTAGTTCTATGTTCGCGACTTGGTGTCGTACAATCCATGTTGCGTTGGGACAAGATATAGTTCCCCGCACACCTTCATCTGTCATCCATCACTGATGTTTATCTCATATATCAATGGAACTGAAGTCTGTACATGCACATCACACACTTTCCCCCAACTTCCATTCCTTAGTTCTAGCTGCTACACGCAGTATGATAGCCGTTAATGATGGTCATGTTCATCCACCTATTCATTCATATCAATGGCGGTATGGATTTCTTGATCTGTGAATCATTGGAGATGCTGCACTAGTACTTGGTACATCTGGCATTTGCGTGAATACCGACACCACAGCACACATGTCCAGACGGTAAGATATTGATATTAATTTATTTGCACGTATATCATGCAGTCTCTTGAAGATCTGTGTACAAGGTTCCCGCCTAACAGTGTGTTTTGGTACCTGGGACAAGGAATGTATTACAACCGAGCTTTCCTACAGATCCCCAAACTCTGCATCAAACACTTGTTGCGTAGTTGTTCCCTTCCGCACTTTCTTGGCCAATCGCTCTTCCTTGACAAGTTCGTCCCAGTCATCCTCATCCTCATCGTCCTCGGTCGATTGAGACTTGACAGGTACCGTCGCACTATGATCAGCAGCCGTCTGAGACTTTAGCCATTGACGTTTTCTATCCCTCTTCAACTTCCGCCTTTCCTTTTGTTCTTTATTCACCTCTTGCTGGCTCCATGGTGCATTTCGCTTGCGCTTCGCTGCACGGGTTTCAATTGTCTCCTTCTCAGGCTTTGGTTTGCAGTTGGACTCTCGACGTTTAGCTTCTTGTGCCTTGTCGGTATAAGCGTAGGTGTCCCACTATGCCACCAGTTAGCATCGCACAAACGTCATCCGGAGGAAAAAAAGGGGGGCTCACATCCAAAGACGCATCTTCCCACCCCATCTTGTCCACGTCTTTGAGCTCGGGCATGCGAGGTAGACGGAGAAGTCCAAAACTTTTGGCTACGCCGACGAGGTCAAGATCTTTTATCCGAAAGATGTACGAGGCCTCATGTTTTGAATACGCCCGCACAAAAGACACGAAACTTTTTACTGCCTATGACATGTCCTTTAATTCACGACGCGCACAGGTGACAGTCGCACCAAGTACCTTGTCGTTGAGAGCACGGTCTGTCAAAACAATGTCGCGTATTTGAGATAAAAATGATGTGACAGCCAGATCATCCGGCTCAGGCTCGCTCGAGGCAAGGATACCACCAGCCTGGATGACAGGATGTTTTCGTATTGGGATCTTGCGCACTGCAAGGAAATCTTTACGAGAATGGGTCATCAGATACGCCATCGACAGCTGATTGTTCAAACGGTCCAACGCACCAATATACTCTATTTCTCTGCCGACGAGAAGTACATATGCGCGTCCGCTCCGTCCTGCGCGAGCTGTTCTCCCACAGCGATGCGAGAAGGCTTTGGGGTCGATGGGTGGGTCAAACTGGACAACGACATCAACATGCGGTAAATCTAGCCCTCTTGCAGCAACGTCTGTTGCGAGCAGTATCGATGACGAGCTCGAGGATGCGAGAGACGACGAGAACGCTGAAAGCGCACGTGTCCGGGCAGCTGGGAGCATGTGACCATGCAAGGAGAAGAGCTTTGAATTGGGCAGAAACTTTGGGAGGATCTAACCAGTCTATTAGACACCTCTCCTCGATGATGAAGGCTGCAGATGGAATCTCACTCTGTAGAAGTAGTTCACACATGCGCAAGTAGCAAAATAGACGATGAAATGAGATGCTTTATGCGACGAAACTTCGTGCTCGATGACTCGTACAAGTTGTACCAGCTTTTCGGAGGTCCGGCAATTGATGTAAGAGTTCTGAAGTCTACAGAAAGTCGGCGAGGTTTCAGACGTGAAGATGCAACGCATAAACAATGAGCACACCCTGCAGGTATCCGCCTCTCCTCAACGATTTCGCCTTTTCCTGACTTGCTATCCGAGATATGTTTCAAAGATTTTTTGGATTGAACTTTGACGACTACGCGAGCAGGGTTGCGCAATCCAACGCGCACAAGTTCTGACAAGGCATCGGCGTCGGTCATGGTTGCACTGAAAAGTCCTGTCCGCCTTTGCTTCGGTAAGTGTGTTATGATACGAGTCAATGCAGTCTGGAAACCCAAGTCAAGGAGCCTTCAAAGGGGAGGAGATGAATAGGACACGTCAAGCATGCCATCCATGGATCCTACCTATCTGCCTCGTCAAGGACGAGTACTTCAAGCTCCTTCACGCCCACGACCGATTTCCCTCTCCCTATTAGAAACTCCTCCACCCGGCCAGGCGTGCCTATTACAATATCGGCGCCGGTATCAATAAATCGTTGAACATCTTGAGCCGGAGACGATTTATCGGAGGAGACGAGGAGGAGCGGTGGGGGATATGTTAGCATCGGCGTGGATGCAGCCGTAGACTCGTCTGGGCATGTTGGAGTTGGCTGTGTAGAGAGGAATAAAGAGAATACTGCATGTATCTGAGTCGCTAGCTCTCTAATACGAACCATGTCAGACTGCTTTCTACGAACGGATGACATTCGTCACCTCGTCGGGCTTATAACGAGCGCACCGATTTCATTCGGCCGGAACGTAGATCCTCGCCTCACTAGCCGTTCCAGTACTGGGACGACAAATGCCAGAGTCTTGCCCGAGCCCGTAACAGCCTCTACGACGACGTCCTTGTGTTGCATGAAAAGGGGGATCGTGGCTGCTTGCACCGGAGTCATCTGGGAGTAGCCCATCAACTGTATCACATCGAAACTAGAAAAACAGATGAGGGGTGCAGAAACCAAAAGGTGTCATACCCACATCCATGGAGTAAGAGAGGTCGGAAGGGAGGACCATGGGCCAGCAAATGCAGTCGAGTCAGACATGAGGGAAAAAAAAAAGGTAGGCACAAAATGATATAAACGCTAGCCAACTTTGCAGCTGGGTTATCTCAGATCAAGCTGAGGGTTGAAAAATTGGTAATGCGACATTTAAGCGAGGGCAGCCCACGGAACGCCCTAGTAAAAGGCGAGGGCGTTGTCTGTTTGTGCCACCCTCTGTCGCCGGTAAATATTGTGCATCCGGCATGGACGGGAACAGACTTTTGTATTTGCCTGGACACACTGGGTAGGCAGTATTTCCTTATTTGTATGCAATAACTTTACCTCCCCCACCAAGTGTTCGTGCACATGGCCGACGACGAGTTTGCTGCCACAGTGCGCTCTGCTGTCCGTGATGCATTCACGTCTGGAAAAGTATCGATCCCAATCAACTCCATGGACCTTCTACTTTCCTTGATTGCTTCCAAGCCCACGTCGCATCCCCTTCGTTTGACAGATCTACACCGTCTGGAGGGCGTGTTGGAGAGCCTTTCTAGTCGTTCGGAACATGGAAACCTATCGCTATCTCGCGGGGGCGGTGTCTTAACTATTACTGATGTTCACCTTGCGAATACCACCGCAGACACAGTGAACCCTCGCAAGCGCAGGCGGCCACCTGTCGACGAGGAAGCCGACTCTGCGGCTGGCGATGACCCAGACGAACGTTCTTCCAGGAGTCTTACTCATTCACCCCCTCCTTCTGCAACCCCTCTCGCAAACTTGGGCAAAGAGCTCGGTGAAGTCTATGCTATTCTTCAAAGGGCTACTGCCAAGGGTCGCCTTATGGCCGAGCGGGTATGTGATCGAATTGTTAGTGATGTGATGTGGGTCTATGAGACAGAAACTTGAATCAACAGTTCTGCGCGCCTCATGAGAGCTTTTGCCCTGTTTGCTCCTACATCACAAAAGAGGACTGTGCCAAGGCACGTCGAGAAGGTTCAGGAGCTACTTCCTCTCAGCCTACCTCCCCCATCTGTGATCGTGTACACTTCAAGCCGCTGATTCGGCCACACACCGATCCATCTCTTGGCCATTGCTCCTATCTCAATACTTGCTACTCTGAGCCCACATATGCACAATCGCCGTCGATCCCACCATTCCCTTCCGGCAGCGCTACACGGGTTTCCTTACCTTCGGGCCTCGGGGCGGGAGGTAGAGGAAAAGAAAAGGCACCGTGTCGATACTTACACTTCGAAGTTGATTGGGACGAAAAAGATGTCCAGGCTATGAGTAGTGATATGGGATGGAAAGATACGCAAAGGATGCGCAATCCGTTCAAGCTAGAGATTGGAATGGGACCCGATGGTAAAGCTATGCAAACGGTAGGCTCATACTTTCACCGGGATTGTATGCTATTCGTGACACGATGCGTTCGGATAGCTGCCTCCCCAATGGATCAACTGTGACCTCCGACGATTCGATTATTCAGTGCTCGGAAAATTCCATGTCATAATGGCGGATCCCCCATGGGATATCCACATGAGTGTAAGTCGTCAAGGCAATATTCGTGCGAATAAAACGGTGACGCGGGGATCTGATGAAGTTGCCTTACGGAACAATGACCGACGATGAGATGCGAGCTATGCCCATCCCTGCTCTTCAAGACGAGGGTCTTTTGTTTTTGTGGGTCACCGGGCGTGCCATGGAAGTGGGACGAGAATGTCTCCGGGTCTGGGGTTACACACGCGTAGACGAAGTTGTTTGGGTGAAAACCAATCAGGTGATTGTTCCGAGTCCAATGTCACATTCAGAACTGAACAGAGGCAGTTACAACGCGTTATCCGCACAGGTCGGACGGGCCACTGGTTGAATCATACCAAGGAACACATGCTCGTTGGCGTCAAAACCCATGTTGACGAAACCGGTAACTTAAAGTTTCCCAGCTGGGTCAATCGGGGTCTTGATACGGACGTGATCGTGAGTGAGGTGCGCGAGACGAGTCGCAAACCAGATGAAGTATATGGCCTCATTGAACGGATGTGCCCCGGAGGACGCAAGGTTGAAATATTTGGAAGGAAGCATAACACCAGACCTGGGTAAGTGTTTAAGCGATCGAACTCGACATTTCCCACACTGACCTCGCAAAGGTGGCTTACGCTAGGGAACCAGCTTGGGCCAGATCAAATATATGAGGAAGACCTGGCTTCCAGGATTAAAGCCCGTTACCCAGAACGCCTCTTGGGTACGCCAGGGGTGTAGACGGAAATGTGTCTTTGCGATCAAATTCTCTCCATATCCGTCGGGTTATCTCTGGGTGCGCAAGTATATGTGCCAGTATGATATCCTACCACCCCTCGCGATCGCTGCAATCGATTTACCATCTAGGCCCGCCATTCAGTAGCAGCTATTTGGTCAGAATCATGTTACTAGCTAGCAGTTCCTCACGTCGAGGCGCCACACGGAATGGCAGAAGCTCTGCCAAATTACGATGAAGGAATCTGCAAAGACCTGAGGGTTCGCACACAAGGTCTGATACCAACGCGGATTCATTGATATTCATAGGTTGGTTCCTGTGCGGCTCGAGGGTTTGGCATGCTCGACGCACCGTATTCTCGGAACACCAGCGAAATTCTGATATAAGACCCTGGATCTGCGAATTGTACATGACGGGTCGATGCTTTGGCCCTAATGTGTTTAGCTCATGGCTTCTTTTTGTTTTGCCTGGTATTGCTATCCCAGTTAGTAGAGCTGCAAGTGTTGATTGTTCCGCTGTCGATGCGACCTCAGAGACTTTGCAAAGGTCCGTGTTCAGTATTCCAGTCATGCGTGTGTACTTGACGAGTATGATACGCCTATTCGTGTTTGCCCAGTAGTCACGCTAACATAGTTAGTGAAAGAGAGATACTTTTGCCTCAACTGCATTCAATTCCTGATCCCATAGGACTTAAAACGACATTCGGGTATCGGGAACACGTACATATAATCAGACAGAATTTAAAACAACAGGACCGATTGACATCCCCAGAATCTATCATCGGGGATGGACTATTAATTTAATGAGTCAAGTCTATTCACATCACCAGCGTTCTATGTCAGAACAACATAAACCCCTCGAAGGTATGATTACTGTTGGTCAGCACGATTAAGCTCCTCGACCAGTAAATCGTTCGTGGCAGTTGGGTTGTCGAGGTATACTGATATAACAAGATACGTGCAATCAGATGCCGAATTATATGATATACGTATCCTTACTGTGATGTCCAGCGTTAGGAACAACAAACATACGCCCATTCTCGTTACCTGCTAGGCGGAGATTCTCTATAGCTTGAAGGCCACCTACGGGATCCATCCAGTCGTATTCACCATCTGAGAATGAGTGAGTTGTGCTGGCCGATCCAATGAGATTGGTACACTGACAAACAAAGGTAATGGGTATCTTCAACGCAGTTACGCGGTCAACCAAGGGCATGCGTGCGTGAGCATATGGTGCGAGTATGTGAGCTAGAGTCCATCCGTCAAACCGCAGAACATATAGAACGAGGTAGCCTTACATATGCAATACTCCCCTGAACCCCTGGAAAGGGTTATGTTAAGGATGTAATCGTGCATGTCACGGGTTTCATCTTCAGTCAAGCCGCTGAAGCGACGACTCGAATACTTTGAACCATGAGCCAGAGGGTAGAAAAATGTGGAGAACAGACGAACCTTGCCGACGAGCATGGGTCCCCAGAACAGTGCGGAACGTACAACCTGAAACGGACTCCATCCTTCCTCCCACAGATATGTGAGCAGTCTCTGGGATCGACTTTCCTGTTTCTTGATTGCTCTCTGCTGGTGACGAATATGCCGAATTTCGGACGCGGAAGCCGGTTCCGCTGGGGCACTGGCCGAGCTGCCAAGGTCACTGACGTCAGTCAACTCTCTTGAAGGCATCGTTAGATTGTCGGGATTATGTGGTACACCAGCGGGGGAGAGCAAAATGAGTTTATGAACTCGCGTAGGGTAACGGAGTGCATATACAACACTGAAGTATGCACCGAGCGAGTGCCCAACGAGGGTCATTTTTTCTATGCGCATCTTGACGCGCCACTCCTCGAGAGAATCAACGAAAAACGATTCGGCTTCTCGGACGCGGCCAGGAATGTCGTCTCGTTTGGCCTTGATTCGGAACGGAACACGGGCAGAACGGCCCATACCAAGCCAGTCCAAGGCGTAAACATTAGTACTGCGATCACCGGCCCACGTAGCTAGCGTAGGAAAGTTCCGAAAGAAAAAGCCAAGGCCGGCACCATAACCGTGCAAGACAACAGCAGGTGGAGGGGCTGTTGGGGATGGGTTCGTAGCCTTGATCGAGAGAACGTTGAGATAATGCTTCGAAGACGCCAACTCTATCCGTTCGCTGCGGGCAATAACTGGGCTACTATCAACAACAGAGGTTGACATTCTTTCTGGTAGGAAGAAAGGTAGGCGCCTGAACGGAAAGCAATGGGTTGAATTCAAGGCAAGATGCTGGTGACGGTCTCCGCACCTCAAAAGCCGCTCTTCCGCTGCGGCACCTTGTTTCTCTCCGGTGCTCCACCTACACGACATTTTCGCGTTAGATCATACAGACCATCGATATGAAACCGAAAACAAACCAGCTTCTTAGACTCGCAGAGAAGGTAACGGGTATATCACGAGCAGGGGGGATAGGTAGATGCAGGGATGAACTCGAAGCGGCCATTATGGGAGCTGTCGTAGTGTGGATAAAGAGAGTGAGGTGGGGGAGGGATCGAGTTCAAGTGTTGAAATATCAGCGACTCGATCGCTACGTGTGCAATGCCGACTGCGTTGCGCAACACACCGCGCGACTCCTGTAAACCTGCATGACTAACTTACTAATTACCCCTGTTAGATATTAATATCTACTATAGTAGTTCTAACAGTAGTGAGAAGTTCCCAAGCCTCCGCTGCTCAGGGAAACCTACAAACGGTCGGCCAAGAATATGCCAGTGGAATTACTACGATGCTGTCCAGTAGCAACACACGGCCTTTGATTCATATCACAGCTCGGCGGGTTTCTATCGCCGGAGCCACACTACAGAAGTTTGACTGCACGAGCCAGAGTGGATGTTCCTTTACGGGGATTGGTGAATTCTACCACGTCACGACTCCTTCTGAGACATCTGCTAACCGGATAGGTCTGAACCATACCGTGAGGGAGTGAGACGTGTTCACCGAAACCGCCACACAAAACTCAGCCACATAATTGATTGATGGCATTGGGAGACAAGGTTTAGAAACCACGTGACATAATACATCAGCCAATCAGAGTCACTACAATTCAGACTTTAATAAAAGCCGGTCTCGCCCATCAATTCTCGTTCTCTTCCATTGATATTCCTGCGCAGAAATCCTCGAACAACAGTACGTCTATCACTCTGCGTCGAGAGTCTCCGATTTAACCACTTCGGTGTAGACTTTAGATTGTCTCCATCTCGTTTGCCACTATGGACAGGCTTATGACCGTCTCTCGTTTCAAGAAATCATGCCCCTTCTTGGGCAGGACGCAGACGCAGACACTCCGTTCTCTCTCTAGTCTTGCATCTTCCCGCTTCCCTACCCTTTCGCTGCTTACCGAATCAGCCACGAAATGTCCGATCATGGGTCCTGCTTTGCAGATGCGTTCCACCCAGATGGTTGCCGGATACGCCAGTGTCGCCGCTCAGGCAGACGTACAGAAAATCCATTACAGCCAGGGCATATTCCCTGGTTCCGAGATCACAGATGCAGACATCGCCAAATGCCCCCACGCTTCCGCTGCTCGGGCAGCCGCCCGCATGGCCGAAGACCTCGCAGCTGCTGCAAAGGCAGACGCCGCCTCAGCCCGGCGGACCGCTCCGGCTGGTGTGACGATAGGTGGCTGTCCCTTCCATAGGGCTGCCACTCTGGTACCACCCGTTGGCGCGCAAATTCCTAACCAAGTCACCTTCAACTACGATCAGCTTTTCGCAGCAGAGCTCGACAAGAAGCACAAAGACCAGTCTTATCGTTACTTCAACAACATAAACAGACTTGCGCACAAGTTTCCACTCGCCCACACCGCGAATGTCAAGGAAGAAGTCGAGGTTTGGTGCGCCAATGATTATCTCGGCATGGGAAATAATCCGGTTGTTCTCGAAACCATGCAGTACGTAGAAGCCGCCGTGCCTGATCAGGTTCTCATCAATTATAATGCACAGCCGAACTCTAGACAAATATGGTGCCGGCGCCGGAGGGACACGAAACATTGCTGGAAATAGTGCTATGCACCTCGCTCTGGAAAAAGAGCTAGCATCGCTGCACAGGAAACCAGCGGCCCTAGTCTTCTCCTCATGCTACGTGGCAAATGATGCTACCCTTTCTACCCTCGGAACGAAGCTGCCGGGCTTGGTGTATTTCTCCGACGCATCGAACCATGCCTCCATGATTCAAGGTATCCGTCACTCTGGCGCGAAGAAGGTTATCTTCAAGCACAATGACTTGGAGGACCTTGAAAACAAGCTCAAGATGTGGCCTCTTCAAACTCCAAAAATCATTGCCTTTGAAAGCGTCTATTCTATGTGCGGCAGCATCGGACCTATCAGTGAAATTTGCGATTTGGCGAAGAAGTATGGCGCTTTCACCTTCTTGGATGAAGTCCATGCCGTGGGGTTGTACGGCCCTCGTGGTGCGGGAGTCGCCGAACATCTTGATTTCGAAGCGCATCAAAGGGCAGGCCAAAGCTCGGAGGCAATTAAGGGTAGTGTTATGGACCGAGTTGATATCATTACTGGTAAGCTAAATATCACAGTTTGGTCTTCGACTCTTCTGACATCCTTTCAGGCACTTTGGGTAAAGCTTACGGCTCTATCGGAGGATACGTCGTCGGCTCGCGCGTCTTCGTCGACACGATCCGTTCCTACGCGCCAGGATTCATTTTTACCACTTCCCTTCCACCAGCCAGCGTCGCCGGCTCTCGTGCGTCAATCATGTACCAGAAACATCACATTGGCGACCGCGCTTTGAAACAAGTCAACGTTCGCAAGCTCAAGGAACGCTTCGCTGAATTGGATATTCCTGTCATTCCGGGGCCTTCCCACATCGTACCAGTTCTCGTGGGGGATGCGGGGCTTGCTAAGCTGGCCAGCGATAAACTATTGCACGAACACAACATCTATGTTCAGGCTATCAACTATCCTACCGTCGCTGTCGGCGAAGAGCGTTTGAGAATCACTGTCACGCCTCGCCACACCGCCGAGCAAATCGATGGTCTTATTCGCGCCGTTGATACTGTTTTCACGGAGTTGAAAATCAACCGCACAAATGACTGGGCGAAGACTGGTGGACGCGCTGGTGTTGGCATCGGTAAGGATGATGTGAAACCCGTTTGGAC